>JAFEMH010006652.1:0-117147 GCA_022495995.1 Adenophora triphylla var. japonica
ACCTGAAATGGTTTTGGAAAAATGAGGAAGATGAAAAATGGCATTCCGCAGGAAGGGGGTGATTTTGAGATCTACAGAATGCCAACTTAGCCTCGAGTCATGTGGGGTATAGTAAAGAAGCGCTGACTGTACACCAAATAAAAAGGTGAGCAAAGAAATTTTTAATACATATATAAATACGCTTCCGAAGTCAAGTTGTGCTCGCTATTTTGAAATGATTGAGGGACATCCATGCACCACCCCGTTTCGGCTGGGAGCTTCGACCTGAAATCACACATTCGCCGTCGAGCAGTTGTTGGGTCATGGTGATCACTCGACAGAATTCGAAATCCTTCAACACTTCATAGGTTAAACTTCTGGAAGGTAATGCGCCGCCTACGAATCAAGATTTTTCGCTTTTATCATATTTAGGGCTTCGAATGAACTTTTGATTTAGAGCTCTGAATTCGGGAATGACTTTCTTCACTGAAATAAGTCAAGCATCCTTAAAATGATGTATGGAGAAGGAAAGATTTGGAATGGTATCTGTTTGGAGTTACGATGAGCCAATAGAGGAAAATTCACTTTTCGTGGTGAATGGTGGCCAAGCATTTGCTCACTCACAGATGCTTATGATCCCACAAATCTTTACAGCCCTCCCTTCTCAGATCGCTGGATTTTCAGTTACAATATCATCTGTGATGAGAATTCAAAACGTCATGTCAACGCCAGATTCTACCAATTGACAAGCGAGCGCTTTCTGAGTGAAGAAAACAGGCAACCTTTCGATGGGAGCGAACAAATGGGAATTCATGGTTAGCTGTATGGGTTCCATTGGGTGTCATACAGAAGAGGCTCCTCGTGATTCATCAAGGAGTGGTGAGATATATATACCCATGTCCTGGAAAATTAAGCCATCATGCCTGACATAAGCCAGCGATACAGCTGCTTCCAAAGCCAACCTGCAACAATCGCCGATGATTCTACTTTGATTAAGATACTAAGGATAAAAGGAATGACAATTTGCCAAATTCCAATATTGTATGTTAAGCTTTTCGACGGGAATACAAAGATATCGGAAAACTTTCAGGGCAGTTTAGACGAGTATGGTATCCTTGGCGATACAAAGGACAACATTGAATGAGCGCTAAATCGTTATCGGGTCTGATTTGCTTCCAAGATTCCGAGACCTGTACGGGGATGATCAGCTATCAAACATCTTAGCCCTAAATCCTTGCGTCTGTCACCGTCTCCAGTCAGTCGCATGACAAGAATCGCCTGAGATAATGATGATGAGTCCTGCTATCCGATAATCGCTCTCTCAGCGTATTTAAGTACTAACGTAATGCTCATAGATACGAAGAGTGAGTACTAACCCCACCGTGACGCGTTCTTGGAGATGCACTATTAGTGTAGTAGAGAGAGCTGTTTCTTGTTTTCCTACGGCACAGTATATTTTGTTCATCAAATTATGGAATGGACCGGGCTCCGAATGGGAATTCGACGTACAATTATTAAGATCCTCATCTCTTTAATGTCGCAATATTTTTGTTTTACTTTGATGGATGATGCGCTGAAAGACAAAAATCATGTCAGAAGCGAAGGTGACTATGATTTTTTGCTGTCTTGCTTTTTGGTCTCTTAAAAGTCTTCTATATAGAAGTCATCTCGCTTATGTTGTCGCCTAAGTTTGCTGTTTGAGTTGGTAGTTCGTTAGAAAGTTAACTAGTTTTAACATTTCTAACATTTCTAACAATCTCTAACCTTTCTAACCAAGCAAGTAGTTGGGTTTCATTTAAAGTTAAACCAAAAGAATCCAAAAGCAAAGAATTAAGAAAATCCCGAAAGAAAAAAACAATTTCGCCGATATTTTGAAAATATTCTTCCGTCCAAAGCCCGGAGCAGATTTAATGCACGCACGTTACGGCGGACACATGTATTTTCCGAGGGCCTATAAATTGAACCCTCCTCGTACACACAATTTCAAGAAAAGTCGAGAGAAAACGATTGCCACCATTTTCCTTGAATCTTTCCCAATCAAATACCAAACACACCAAACCTTGATACTGCCAAACACCAAATCTTGATATTCAAGTCAAATTCCAAGCCTAAAGATAGGTGTCACCATTGGTAAAGCCCTCCTTCTCAAAACCCTAAAATCCTCTTTAACTTCTTGTTCATCTTGTTCTTCTTGATCTACTTGATGTCTTGTTTAACTTAAGTTTTGACCTAAGATGGTCATCTTGAAGTTCATCTTCATGAATGACCATCTCAAATGGTCTACATTTTAAATCTCTAAATTGATTTTTCTCTTTAAATTCATCTTTACAAAGATCCCCTCTCCCTTTGCAAAGGATATGTTTAAACCCCATAAATTCCCCAAGGATGACTTGAGTATGATAACCACTTGGCACAAGGTAGTGGAATCAAGTCTAGGGATGAAAATGGGGTGAACATAGATGCAAACCCCCAAAATCACATTTCTCCTCAAGAACATCTTGCTGTCCAGTAGCATTGTTCTGAGAACTCAGTCCATTTTCCTATTTTTTGGACCCAGTAAAACTTGAATTGGGTGTTGACTACAAAATACTTTTTGTAGCCAACATCCAGAGCTTTCCAGACATATTTTTAATTTATTTTTTGCGTGAGTAAAACTCCTTTTTTCAATTTTTCTTTTAGAGGCCAGTTCATCAGCTTCTGGAAATCCAGATTTCAGATCTGAGATTTCCAGAAGGTTTTGACCCTCAAATCATCTCCAAAATGAAAAGTTCTTTTACAGAAACCTTTTTAAGGTGTTTTGAACATTTTTCATTCCCGGACTTTTCCCAGATTCTGGAGTTTTCAAGCCCTAAAGTCCATTTCAAAGTCAAGGGTCAACTGCCTTTTTCATTCTGGCAGAAATGGTTTTCAACTTCCGAAAATCTTTGAGTGCCAAATCTCAACCCAAAATCACCAAAAATCATGGGATCAGTTTAAAGCCTTAAAAAGAGCTCCCAATTTTTACTTACCTCAGTTTCAACTTATTTTGGCCAAAACACACACACACACACACACACACAACAAAGGATTTTGAATGTTTGGAAGACTGCTTTTTACGAGGCGTTCCGGTGCACACTAACGTCCTTCCCGGCACGTAACGTGACCTCCGAACCTAAATCTCTGATCTCGGGCATTTTTCAAAGTTTTGGCCCTTAAAACAAAAATGGCGTGGCGACTCCGTTTGATTTTCAAAAATCGGGTACATCACAAAGGGCGACCTGGGATTTAAGCTTTTTCTAAAAAAATGATATTTGGTATATTGGTGGAAACCATTAAACTTCCCGTTATCGCCTCCTAACACGAGTCGGGATAAATTGTGGTCTAACAATCCCACGCATCGCATTATTTTCAAAAAGAAAAGCTGAGGGTCAAGCTTCCGTCTCAACATTTGAAAATCCTTTGTTTTGTGTGTGTTGATTTTTGCACGTTTTGTTTTGGCCGCCTCGAAAAGTCAAAATTTTGACTGTCGGAATAATGTCCCTAATCGGAATTTTTTATGTGCTTATTTCTTTCAAAAAAAAAAATTTCATGCATCATGCCTTTTTAAGACACATAAAAAATTTCTATTTTACTCAAAAAGAAGATAGATCGCGCACACTACGCGCACGTGACACCGCACACTACGCCCTAACCCGGGAAATCCTTGTCGCGGTCCGTTTGGTCTTATTACGCTCTCGGATGAGCACAGACTACCCAAAGCCTCGTGTCGTTTGTCGACACACTTTGTCCGAGACCGGTGGTTCGCCGTCATGCCCGTCCGTGTATAGACCTTTCCTTTCAAGCCATACCGACTCATTACCCTAATCGCCGAAGTTCCGCCGGTTTTCCGCCGCACTTTGACCAAGATATTGACCGGCGCCTTGACTTCGGCTCGACCGGCACAAATTATACGACTCCCAAAGATGACACCGAGTCATCAAGGATTAATGATTATTCCATGCCTAATTACGCTGACGACAAGTCAAGATCTGACATTTATCACCCAAATCATGCCGACTTTCCGAGCTCGACATGATCTTGACTTTGACGCGCCTTGTCCGTAATTTACATCGAATGCTCGACTCGATTACCCGCCCGCCTAGGATCGTGGCCGGGACTATTTTGCCGCCACCCCGGGAGGTCGAAATAATGTGGAATACGAGGGGCTTATAGACGTAGTGACGGGCCCACCGAATCGAGTAGTTCGAAAAAAAAGAAGAGCAATCTTTTCCAACCGATTAGGTTAATAAAACGTGTTTTAAGTAAACATGAACAAATAATCGCATGGCCGCATGAGCCCACAAAGCCATGTTTTGCCCGGTCACCGCTAAAAAGAGTCAAGTGCCCGCCCGCCGTTTGTTTCAACTCTGTAAGATCGCCGGGTAACGAGGGGGACGTCACTCCGCCTCCCGGACTGACGAATGGAATGGAAAGTGCAACGTATGAGAATGCGACAGAAGCACAATAGCCTTAAGAGGCTATCAAGAGCCATGTTTGGCTGCCAGCCTCAACCCCGATGGCACCTTCACTGTGGAAGAAGAAGACCATCCCAATGCCTTGGTCAACTCCTACTCCAGGATGCCACCACCGGCCTCCCACGGTACTACCACCAGAGCCCATGCCTCGATCTCTGGGTCAGCCGGCTCCCACCGTAGACCACTGATCTGTGCATGCAGCCTGACGGGACAAATCAGTTCACAGTTCCTCAGTGGGGGCAAAACCAGTACGTAATGTATTCTCACGATTGGGGATACCTCGGAATGCCACAGCAAATGGGGATCCCACCTCAGTTCGGAACCGATCAATCCGGACCTTCACAGCAACAGCCACAGTTTGGAATGCCGCCACAGTCTGGTTCTGGGCCACAGTCAGGAGCCCCTCCTCAGAATGGTACTGGTTCAGTTGCTCCTCACACAGCTTTCACAAATCCATTCACTCAGACTTCTATGGGTTACCAAGCCCCCATCCCCGTTTCATCAGAATCACCAGGACCACAGTATCCTCTCGGTTATGCATCCTCGCCACAACCAGCCATGCAATTCAACAACCAGGGACAGCAGCCCGCACTTAAGCCTACTTATGGGCCTCACTCCGAAAATCCAAGCCATATGGCTACCTCAGATCTGCCTCCATCTTCTCTGCCGATTGGAAGCCAACAGCAAGTCGCTGGGTTCTATCCTTTTGCCCCAGCTCCTACCTACACTCCCCAGGGTAATTTGGGCCAAGGACAGGTTTTCACCTATGCTCCGGGATATGGTATTCCTTCCACCAATGCACCACCAACAGCTAGTCCTCTTCCTAGCTCAAATATCAGCTCAGGAATTCCCGCTCCGCCTTTGGATCCCCAATTGGCTTGGTTTATGGAGCAACACAAGGAAATGAAAGCACAGATTGCTGAATTGACCGCCAAAAAGAACACTGCTCTTCGGCCTACAGATCCCGACTCGATTGTCCCCCTGCCTCACAAGTTTGTGATGCCCACTCTGGAATTGTTTGACGGGAGTGCATGCCCTAAAACTCACTTGGACACCTATACTTTGGCAATGAAGGCTAAGGGATGCACAAACCAGCAGTTGGCCGATTACTTTAGTCTCTCTTTGAAGTCAGGGGCTTTGAAATGGTTTTTCCGATTGCAGCCTGAAGCTAGGGCTACTTGGGAACAAATTACCAGTACTTTCACAGATAAGTATAAAGCCAACTTGGAGTGGGAGACAAACAGAGTTGACCTGCAAACAACGATGCAGCGCCCTAATGAGAATATTGGGGATTTCTATAAGAGGTGGAACTTAAAGCTCAGTGAAATGGCCATTCCTCCCTCTGACGAGGAGCAGTTAGACATCTTTCAGTCATGCTTGAAGCCGCATTTGAGAGCTTCCCTCAGCCACTTCCCCTACGCTGACTTGCGTGCAATGGTTAATTCCGGGGCTAAGTTTGAAAAGGCTTACAATCAGCAGCCGACTGCTGCACCTGCCTACGGATATCGGGCTCCTCCCTCCAAAACTACTCTCACTTTCGCTAAAGGCAAAGAGGCGATCGGCTACGCGGGACAGGACTGTAACAATGCCACTTCCTTTGTTCCCAAGAAGCCTGATGCATCCAGATCCCGGCTCCAAGACTTGAGAAACTTTGGGATGCCTTTGAGTGATATCTTCAGAGGTTTGGTGAGAGAAGGTTTGCTCCGGCCTTTTGGAAAATTATCAGCCTCCGATGATCGAGTTTAAGTGATTCATTGACCGCAAAGGGACGAGTCAAACTCCATTGTGCCCACAAGGCTTGAACCACCAAACTCGATCATGTTGACACTCATGTTGTTAGGGAGCGGGTTATTGATAGTATTAGGTCCTTCAGCATCTCTAACCTCCCTTGCTCAATCAACCCTTGGATGGCCTTTTTCAGGGGGACGCAATCATCCGTCAGTGCCCATGGTACCGATGAAAGGCACAATGCTTGGAGGTATCCAAAGGAGCGTTGGGGTTTCTAGGCCGATAATTTTCCAAAGGCCGGAGCAAACCTTCTCTCACCAAACCTCAAGATATCACTCAAAGGCATCCCAAAGTTTCTCAAGTCTTGGAGCCGGATCCGGATGCATCAGGCTTCTTGGGAACAAAGGAAGTGGCATTGTTACGCCCCGTCCCGCGTAGCCGATCGCCTCTTTGCCTTTAGCGAAAGTGAGAGTAGTTTTGGAGGGAGGAGCCCGATATCCGTAGGGCAAAGCAGTGCAGTGGCCGCCGATTGTAAGCCTTTTCAAACTTAGCCCCGAATTAACCATTGCACGCAAGTCGCCGTAGGGAAGTGGCCGAGGGAAGCTCTCAAATGCGGCTTCAAGCATGACCGAAAGATGCTCTAACTCGCTCCTCGTCAGAGGGAGGAATGGCCATTTCACCGAGCTTTAAGTTCCATCTCTTATAGAAATCCCCAATATTCTCATTAGTGGCGCCGCATCGTTGTTTGCGTGTCAACTCGTTTGTCTCCCACTCCAAGTTGGCTTTATACTTATCTCGTGAAAGTACCGGTAATTTGTTCCCAAGTAGCCCTAGCTTCAGCCGCAATCGGAAAAACCATTTCAAAGCCCCCGACTTCAAAGAGAGACTAAAGTAATCGGCCAACCGCCGGTTTGTGCATCCCTTAGCCTTCATTGCCAAAGTATAGGTGTCCAAGTGAGTTTTAGGGCATGCACTCCCGTCAAACAATTCCAGAGTGGGCATCACAAACTTGTGAGGCAGGGGGACAATCGAGTCGGGATCTCGTAGGCCGAAGAGCAAGGTTCTTTTTGGCGGTCAATTCGGCAATCATGCTTTCATTTCCTTGTGTTGCTCCATAAACCAAGCCAATTGGGGATCCAAAGGCGGAGCGGGAATTCCCGAGCCGATATTTGAGCTAGGAAGAGGACTAGTTGTTGGTGGTGCATTGGTGGAAGGAATACCATATCCCTGAGCATAGGTGAAAACCTCGTCCTTGGCCCAAATTACCCCGGGAGTGTAGGTAGGAGCCGGGCAAAGGATAGAACCCAACGACTTGTCCGTTGGCTTCCAATCGGCAGAGAAGATGGAGGCAGATTCGAGGTAGCCATATGGCTTGGATTTTCGGAGTGAGGCCCATAAGTAGGCTTAAGTGCGGGCCGCCGTCCCCGGTTGTTGAATTGCATGGCCGGGTTGTGGCGAGGATGCATAACCGAGAGGATACCGTGGTCCCGGTGATTCGGATGAAACCGGGATGAAGGCTTGATAACCCATAGAAGTCTCGAGTGAATGGATTTGTGAAAGCCGTGTGAGGAGCAACCGAACCAAGCACCATTCCGAGGAGGGGCTCCCGATCGTGGCCCGAACCGCATTGTGGCGGCATTCCAAATTGTGGGTCATTGATGTGAAGGTCCTGGATTGATCGGTTCCGAACCGAGGTGGGATTCCACCCGCCGTGGCATTCCGAGGTATCCCCAACCATGAGAGGACATTCCGTACCGACTTTGCCCCCACCGAGGAGCCGTGAACCGATTCTGTCCCATCAGCCGCATGGATCCAGTGGTCTCGACCTGCAGATCGAGGAACATGTGTTCTCGGGGTAGCACCGAAGGAGGTTGGTGGTGGCATCCTGGAGTAATCGGGCGACCGAGATTGGGATTGGGGTCATCCTCTTCTTCCACAAAGTGAAGGTGCCATCGGGATTGAGGCCGGCGGCCAAACCATGGCTCTTAATAGCCTCGATAAGGCTATTCACCGTGCTTCCCGTCGCATTCTCATCCGTTCGCTAACCGATTCCATTGCCGTGCGTCCGAGGAGTCCCGGAGGCGGAGTGACGTTGTCCCCCTCGCTACTGCCGATGATGCACATTCTCGAAACCCGGAGTTGAAACAAACGGCGAAGCCGATGAGGCACTCGACTCTTCCCAACCGATTAAACGGTGACCCTAAGTGCCCGAAACCAAGCTTTACGCGGAGCCGCTGGGGAAAGACACGAGGGTTCGATGGCGGGAATTGAAGGAGGGTAGGTGTTTGGGCTCTTAGGCTCATGCAACATGCAGCTATTTGTTCGTGTTTACTTAAAACACGTTTTATTAACCTAATCGGTTGGAAAAGATTGCTCTTCTTTTTTTCGAACTACTCGATTCTGGATCGGCTGGGCCCCGTCACTACGTCTATAAGCCCCTCGTATTCCACTCCGTATTTCGACCTCCCAGGTGGACAGCCCCGGGCGAGGGTCCTATAGGGCAAGCGGGTCCCACCGACCGAAAGAAAACGATCCTAAAAGTCGGCGGGTAATCGAGTCTTAACGAGCATTCGATGTAAATTACGGACAAAGCCGACGTCAAAAGTCAAGATCATGTCCGAGGGCTCGACGAAAAGTCGGCATGATTTGGACTTATAAGCGTCCACAATTGATCTTCACTTGTCGTCAGTTAAGCCGTAATTAGGCATGGAATAATCATTAATCCTTGATGACTCTGTCAATGCCGGGAGCCAATGTATAATTTGTGCTGCCGAGCCGAAGTCAAGGCGCCTGGTCAATATCTTGGTCAAAGTCTGCGGCGGAAAACCGCGTAACTTCGACCGATTAGTGGTCCCCGAAAGATATTGAGTCGGTATGCCGACAAAGGCTTGAAAGGAAAGGTCTATACACGTACAGTGGCATGACACAGCACTGCACTAAAAACCAACCGGGTCTCGGACAAAGTGTGTCACGGACAAGTGCATGGTCGACACGAGGCTCCATGGGATGTTTGGGTAGTCCTGTGCTCATCCGAGAGGCGTAATAAGACCAAACGGACCGCGACAAGGATTTCCCCGGGTTAGGGACGTAGTGTGCAGTGTACGGTCACGTGCGCGTAGTGTGCAAGCAGTCTATATTCTTTTTCTGAGTAAAATAGGAATTTTTTTTTTTTATGTGTCTTAAAAAGGCATGATGCATGATTTTTTTTTTTTTGAATTTTTTTTTTGAAATTTTTTTTTTTGAAAATTTTATGAACACATAAGCACATAAGCACAAAAATTCCGACAGTTAGGGACATTATTCCGACAGTCAAAATTTTGACTTTTCCGAGGCGGCAAAAAACAAACACGAAAACTGTGCAAAAATCAACACACACAACAAAGGATTTTCAAATGTTGAGACGGAAGCTTGACCCTCAAAAGCTTTTCTTTTTTTTTTGAAAATAATGATACCGGTACGTGGGATTGTTAGACCACAATTTATCCCCGACTCGTGTTAGGAGGCGATAACGGGAAGTTTAATGGTTTCCACCAATATACCAAATATCATTTTTTTTTAGAAAAAGCTTGAAATTCCCCAGCGGAGTCGCCACTGTGATGTACCCGATTTTTGAAATCAAACGGAGTCGCCACGCCATTTTTGTTTTAAGGGCCAAAACTTTGAAAAATGCCCGAGATCAGAAATTTAGGTTCGGAGGTCACGTTACGTGCCGGGAAGGACGTTAGTGTGCACCCGGAACGCCTCGTAAAAACGAGTCTTCCAAACATTCAAAATCCTTTGTTGTGTGTGTGTGTGTGTGTATGTGTTTTGGCCAAAATAAGTTGAAACTGAGGTAAGTAAAAATTGGGAGCTCTTTTTAAGGCTTTAAACTGATCCCATGATTTTTTGGGTGATTTTTAGGTTGAGATTTGGCACTCAAAAGATTTTCGGAAGTTGAAAACCATTTCTGCCAGAATGAAAAAGGCAGTTGACCCTTGACTTTGAAATGGACTTTAGGGCTTGAAAACTCCAGAATCTGGGAAAAGTCCGGGAATGAAAAATGTTCAAAACACCTTAAAAAAGGTTTCTGTAAAAGAACTTTTCATTTTGGAGATGATTTGAGGGGTCAAAACCTTCTGGAAATCTCAGATATGAAATCTGGATTTCCAGAAGCTGATGAACTGGCCTCTAAAAGAAAAATTGAAAAAAGGAGTTTTACTCACGCAAAAAATAAATTAAAAATATGTCTGGAAAGCTCTGGATGTTGGTTACAAAAAGTATTTTGTAGTCAACACCCAATTCCAAGTTTTACTGGGTCCAAAAAATAGGAAAATGGACTGAGTTCTCAGAACAATGCTACTGGACAGCAAGATGTTCTTGAGGAGAAATGTGATTTTTGGGGGGTTTGCATCTATGTTCACCCCATTTTCATCCCTAGACTTGATTCCACTACCTTGTGCCAAGTGGTTATCATATTCAAGTCATCATTGGGGAATTTATGGGGTTTAAATATATCCTTTGCAAAGGGAGAGGGATCTTTGTAAAGATGAATTTAAAGAGAAAAATCAATTTAGAGATTTAAAATGTAGACCATTTGAGATGGTCATTCATGAAGATGAACTTCAAGATGACCATCTTAGGTCAAAACTTAAGTTAAACAAGACATCAAGTAGATCCAAGTGAGAAGAACAAGATGAACAAGAAGTTAAAAGAGGATTTTAGGGTTTTGAGAAGGAGGGCTTTACCAATGGTGACACCCTATCTTCCTAGGCTTGGAATTTGACTTGAGGAGTATCAAGATTTGGTGTTTGGCTTGAGGAGTATCAAGGTTTGGTGTGTTTGGTATTTGATTGGGAAAGATTCAAGAGAAAATGGTGGCAATCTAAGGATTCCCACTGTTTTCTCTCTATATTTCGCCAGAACTTCGTTGCTGTGAGTAAGTTGTGTTTGTAAACTGAGAGAGGAGGGTTTAATTTATAGGCCCTCTGAAAACTCAAAGATGTCCGCGCGGAGGTCCCTCAGAAACGTGCCCGGTGCATTAAATGCCGCTCCGTGCTTTGAACAGAAGAATATTTTTCAAAATATCGCCGAAATTGTTTTTCAACTTGCTGTTTCAGGATTTTCTTAATTCTTTTGCTTTTTTGGATTCCTTTTTTGGTTTAACTTTAAATAGCAAACCCTAACATACCCTTGCTTGGTTAGAAAGGTTAGAGATTGTTAGAAATGTTAGAAATGTTAAAACTTTCGTTAACTTTCTAACGAAAAAGCTACCAACTCAAATTGGAGCACTTACAGGTTCCCATGACACTACCCAGGAGGCAGGAAATTAGAGATGAGGCCCAGGCGACCAGAGCTTTGATAGAGGCAGGCTTGATGGACCCGGCCCCTATGCCGGAGCTAGGGAGGAGGACGGACATCATTCCCGTGCCTAGGAGGAACACAAGGCATGGCAGGAGGAGGCGGAGGAGGACAGAGGGAGATGCTGGCACTAGTGGCTAGACCCTTGAGTATCCATTGATCGCCCTTGCAGACACATTAGTTTTTAGTTATGTATTTTTTATGTCTTTTCTTTTAGCGCAGTTGAGAGTTTAAGAGTAGACCGGACTTTAACTCATCAAGAAGTTTTTAACTGTAATAAATAAGTGAATTGCATTAGAGTTTTTCGAGACGCAGATACGATGTGATCAGTGTATTGATGACAAAATTTGATGTATATTTATGTTTTAGACCGAACCGTTTCCGGCTGGCTACGTTCCCCTCTTACAAGTGGACTAAGGGGCTCAGGTCTCCGTAGTTCGACCCTATGAATTGTTTTTTTTTTTTATGTAGAAAGGGAAGGTAGAGAGAGGGACGAGAGAGGTGCAACCCTGTTTTTTGCCTAGGCCGTCCTTTCGGGTTTTTCAACCTAGTTGGGTATTACGCTTTTAACACTTTTTTTTTAGAAGCTTGAGCTCTTCTCTTTTTTTTTTTGAAGCATCTACTTGAGGTTTTTTTTTTTTGAAGCATGCGCTTGAGCTCTCTCTTTTTTTCTAGAGGGGGTAAAGAGAAGTGCGACCCTGTTTTTTACCTAGGCCGCCCTTTCGGGTTTTTGACCTAGTTGGGTATTACTCTTTTGGCACTTTTTGGGAGGGATGACTCGATCTTCAGGCATAGTATCTGCGGAGCTTGTCTCCGTTCACTGGATGCACAAAGGGATTTTCGTCTAAGTCTGCGAGCTTCATGGCTCCCCCAGAAAAGATCTTCTGAACTACATAGGATCCGATCCAGACGGGCTTCCATTTGCCAAGTGCATTGGCGTGGGTTAGAGGCTTCTCTTTTAGCATGAGATTGCCTTCTCGGATGTCCCGATGTTTCACCTTTTTGTCAAAGGTCCTGGCCATTCTTGCTTGGTAGGCCCGAGTATGTTCCATGGATTTTAGACGACATTCATCTAGCAAGGCCAACTCATCATGGCGACTATGGAGCCACTCGACTTCGTTGATCTAATTTTCCAACAACACACGGAGCGAGGGAATTTCCAATTCGATAGGAAGTACGGCCTCCATTCCGTAAGTGAGGGCAAGTGGCGTTTCCCCTGTGACAGTTCTGACAGATGTCCTGTATCCCCAGAGTAACAAAAGGCCAAGGGGTTGTCATGCAATAGAGGTCATGCGGAGGCAAATGGTTGAGATTTGAATAGCGCTGACATTTGTCGCAGCTTCTCACGAACTGGATGCAATCCGTCTCCATAGATATCCAAAAATAGCCCATTCTCAGGATGACCTGCACTAAGGCTCGAGCATTCATGTGGGGGCCACAGGTACCGCTATGTACTTCGTTCATTAGCTCGGCAGCCCTTTGTTTGTTGATACAGCGTAAGAGGGGACCTCGGTAGCGCCTTTTGTACAGCGTGTCTCCCAGAAGGACGTAGTGGGAAGCCAAGCGTTTCAAAACCATCATACTTTTTGCCTTGATCCCTTCTTTGTATTCCCCATCTTCATCTTTGAAGGAGGCTTAACCGCTTTTTAAGTATTGGTAAATTTGAGCATACCACGGGTCATCTACCGGTTCCTTCTCTGCCCCAATCCCAAAGCAGTAGGCTGGGTTTTCTCTTCTCCCAATCCTGAAGGGTTTAACTGATTTTCCTTTGGGTATTTCGACAAGGGAGGCTAGTGTTGCCAGGGCATCTGCGAACCTGTTGTGGTCTCTGGGCAGGTAGTGGAAGCTGACCTCCTTGAACTGGGCTGCGAGGTCTTCCATATAGGCATGATACTTTTGCAGACCCGAATCAATTGTTTTCCATTTTTTGGACACTTGGTTGATGATGAGAGTGGAGTCACCATACACTTCCAACTCCTTGATGTTCCTTTCCAAGGCTGCCTCCAATCTGGCTATGCAGGCTTCATACTCGGCGGCATTGTTAGTGAACTCGAAGTTGAGCTTTATGGCTATGGGAGTATGTTCATCAGTGGGGTCAACCAGGAGCATTCCTATTCCATTCCCCCGTTTGTTAGCTGCTCCATCAAAGAAGAGTTGCCATCGATTTTCTCCTTCTAGAGCGAAAATTCCTTCATCGGGAAATTGAGGTTCGGGTCCTTGGCATTCATCACTTGGAAAGTCAGCCGGTTGGTCTGCCATCACCTGCCCTTTCACGAACTTTCTCATCACATAAGTGATATTGTACTAAGCTAGAAAGAATGACCACTTTGCCAATCTCATAGAGAGGGAGGGCTTGTCGAACAGGTATTTGATGGGATCCTATTTCGAGACCAAATGCACTGAGTGAGACTGCATGTAGTACTTCAACTTCCCACTACCCATACCAGACCTGCGCAGGTCTTCTCACAAACTGAGTAGTTGAGTTCACTGCCCTGTAGCTTTCTGCTCACAAAATAGATGGCGCTTTCAACCTTAGAGTCTTTCTGCTCCTGTGCCAGCATAGCCCCAATTGCGGTGTCTGTGACAGTCAAGTACAACAGTAGTGGCTTTTGCCAATGTGGGGGATAAAGGATCGGAGGATTCACAAGGTATGCCTTGATCTTTTCAAAAGCAAACTGGCATTCTGGGTTCCATTCAGTGGATGTGCTCTTCTTCATCAACTTAAAGATAGGCTCGCAGATGGAGGTCAGTTGATTCATGAAACGGCTTATGTACTGTAGCCTTCCCATGAAAGATTTAACCTCTGTCAGTGTTCGAGGTGGTTTCATCTCGACTATGGCTTTGATCTTCTGCGGGTCCACTTCGATTCCTCGTTCAGTCACCATGTACCCCAACACTTTACCTCGCTTGACGCCGAAGGATCATTTAGCTGGATTCAGCCTCATGGAATGTTCTCTGAGGCGGTCGAAGAATTTTCTCAAATCGACGAAGTGCTGGCCATCGGATCCTTTGGAGTGGACTATCATGTCATCCACGTAGACCTCTATTTCTTTATGAATCATGTCGTGGAACAGGGCAGTGGCAGCCCTCTGGTAGGTAGCCCCAGCATTCTTCAGACCAAACGGCATGACTGTATAGCAATATGTTCCCCAGGGGGTAGTAAAAGATTTCTTAGCCTGGTCCTCTTCGGCCATTTTGATTTGGTTGTAGCCGGCGAAACCGTCAACGAAAGACTTGACTTCGTAATTGTCCGTGGTGTCTACCAGCATGTCAATGTTGGGCAGGAGGAAGTCATCCTTTGGGCTGGCTTTGTTAAGATCTCTGAAATCCACGCAGCATCGGACTTTTCCATTAGCCTTGGTGACTGTTACGATGTTAGAGAGCCAAGTGGGGTACTCAATGACCCGGATGAATCCTGCTTTGAGCATCTTCTCAATTTCTTCCTTTACTTGTAACGACCACTCAGGTTTGATCTTTCTCAGCTTCTGTTTGACTGGCTTGACTTCAGGATCTAACGGTATTCGGTGCTCCACTATGGAGGGATCGAGGCCGGGCATATCCATGTAAGACCATGCAAACACATCCACAAATTCCCTGAGTAGTTTCGTCAGAGTTGCTTGTCCTGGCCCGTCAAAGAAACTACCAATCTGCGTCTCTTTAGGCCCTTCTGCAGTTCCCAGATTCACACGAGTCAAAACCTCCTCGGCAGCTTGGGCTCGGTTTTTCTCTTTCTCAACAACCTGCTTAAAGATTTCTTTAATGTATTGTTCGTTTAGTGTGTCTGCATCTTTATCTAGTGAGTCATTATTAACCGTTTTTAAGTTGTTAGTTAATTTATCATTAGTTAAAGTGGCAATCAGGGGATACTCGGAAAGGTCGATCATTTCATTCAGGGTAAAGGAAAGTACAGCATTGGCTACAACTTCATAGTCTTCTGGCATAAGGCCATCAGACGACTCTAGGGACTCGAATTCGATGACAAGAGACTCAGA
Organism: Adenophora triphylla var. japonica; assembly: GCA_022495995.1. Taxonomy (NCBI): domain Eukaryota; kingdom Viridiplantae; phylum Streptophyta; class Magnoliopsida; order Asterales; family Campanulaceae; genus Adenophora; species Adenophora triphylla. The sequence continues at coordinate 15,530 of JAFEMH010006652.1, forward strand.
GGATTTGAAATAGGTGGACACAAGGGGACGGGAGACCAATCCAAGCTTTGTGACCATTTCTTCTTTGCTCGCGGACGGACCGGATAGAGTTTCCCAATTCTTCAAGGGCATGGTGGACTGCATGACCATGGCTCAGGGATCTAGCGGTTTTTGTCTTCCTGCTTCAATTACTGTGACCATTTCTTTCATTGAGCCCCAGTCGATCAGGTCTGGAATGTGCACTTCTTCCCCAAACATCTGCTGCATGACGGGGCCATCCCATTCATCTAGGGAGAATCCTGGAGTTTTGGTCTTTGGCATGACTAGTTCAAACTTAGCTGTTGTGGCCTTTTCGACAGTCGGAATGACCTCATTGAGCTTCTCAAACTGCTTTACCAGCTCTGGTACCCCTTTGAAAGTGTACTTGATCTTCATGATGGTAATAGCCCCAGGTATCTTGGGTAAATTGAGAAACATTCTTCGAACAGGGTTGGCTCTGGTTCCCCTGAACTTACTGAGGTTCTCTTGTAGCTTCAGCCAGCCTTCTATGGGCCCTTTAACTGTGGCATCATCCAGCTGTGGAGAGCCTTTCACGAAGTAGTCAGTCATGTCAAGACTGAAAGAGGGAGATTTGGGGCCATTGAAAGGGACCTTTCCTATAGCGCCTTCCTTCTTTTTCGAGCAATTTCTTTCTCTTTTTCAATCCCCTCTTAGGTTGGCTCATATCCCAGGCCATGGCGAGTTTTCTATTCCTTCACCTCGATGACCTTGTGAGTTCCTTGTAGGTGCTTCCCGAGACCCAGACCAGGCAGGTAATTCATCTTTCTCATCATCCTCATAACAGGAGGGATTTAGTCCCGGGTGACAGTCAGATCCACGTTGCAAACTTGGACCTTAGGTGACTCGACTGTGAAGCCAGTCAACATGAAACCGTCCTCATCATGTTTGATCTCCAGGATGGGTATTCCACCCGTATCGGTGCCTTCCAAAGTGACTAGGTCCCCATAAATGGTTGTTAGATCCCCATCTGAAATAAACTTTACACACTGATGAAGGCTCGAGGCGACCCCGTTAACCTGGTGCAGCCAAGGTCTTCCCAACAGAGCATTAAAGGTGATTGGGATATCAATGACTTGGAATTCTACGGGTATCATTTTCTTGCCGAACCAGAGGTTTAAAGTAGCAGCCCAAGTACAAGACGGACGTTGAGTCGTAGGCCTTGACTGTGAGGGAGGAAGGCTTCAGATCTGTGGGCTTGATGCCAAGAAGGCTCATGATCTTTGATGGGAGGATGTTCATCCCGGACCCATTGTCAACTAAAACCTGAGGGAGACGCCGTTCATCTAGCTGGACCGTGATGAAGAGAGGCTCGTTATGATTGGCTCCAAACTGGGGGAGATCTAGGTCAGTGAAGGTGACTATGTTTCCGTAGTGGATGTTCCCAATTAGTTGCACCGCGTCGTCAGGGGTAGCATCAATAGGGACCAGTGTGCAGGCCAGACTTTCTTCTAACTTCAACTTGTGGGGATAAGATGAAGTGATTAAAGACCACAGAGAGATATTGGCTTGAGTCTGCTTCAACTGAGTGAGTACAGGATTTTCTTTCTGGGGGTCAGAAGTTTCAGCTGTCTTGGCATAGGGGTTACGGTTCTCCCTGGGAGCTAGGTTTGCTAACTTCTTATCTGCCTTGGGATTACTCTGATGGATCTGCCCGGATCTAGTCAATAGGTTTACTTCTCCCTCTGGCTTATCTGTCGCCTCTTTGCAGGACTCTTTTAATGCTGTTAGGGTCAAAGGAGGAGCTTGCTTAGCAACTGGCCACTGATTCTGACTGATTTTGTTGCAAGTCTCCCTGAGTTTAGCAATGGTGAGGGGCTGAGCCCGGGCGTATTGGATATGACTGGCTTCTGACTGGGCAACCTTCTGAATTTCTTCCCAAGCTACAGGTTTCTGAGCCTGAGATTGCGCTGTTGTTCCTTGGATGGCCCACAAGGCTAGGGCATCTTCCGAGGATTGAATTGTCATGTAGCGAAGGGGGTGACCCATCCTTTTATTTATTAATCAACCAGACGAAAGAGATTCTTAGAAGTGTATACCTACAAGGGAATTTTTTTTCTTTTTTTTTTGAAAATGGCCTCATTTGCTGAGGGCTCAAAAGAACTCACTCCGGGACTTGGCTCTTTTGAGGGAGCGTTGACATGGAAAAGTGTATGGAAGCCCTTGCTGACGGAAATCGGTGTTTATCTCTACCTTCCCTATGTTGTAGAAAAAGAAGACTCGTCGAGACATTTGGAAACATGTTTTAGCCAAAATGATCACAAGATTGCCCAAAATCCTTCATCAGTTTGAAATGCACTTAAGGCCGAACCATTTCTGGTTGCCTACATTCCCCTCATTGTGAGGAGCTCAGGCCGTCGTAGTTCAAGCATTTGAGCAATATGAGTGATCATTTGTAATAAGACCATTTCATTAAATACAAAACAGTGCCTCGAGTATAGCGAGAAAAGAAAAAGACTCATACAAAAGTTAAATTTTTAACTACCCTGTCCATAACGGACTACAATAGCAGATGTCCACAAAGGACTTTGGTAAAAGAGAAAATACTAGATCCTACGAAGGTTGACTAAGAGACTATTGTAACATTTTCATTTAAGGATGAGTGGCCCCCATCATAGCTATTCCTCATTGGTATTCATGATTGGGCAGTCATTTGTGCCGTGGCTTTGGTTCATTAGGGTACAGGACATAGTAGTCAAATTTCCCTGATGGTTCCCCAAGTGTCCCTACACTAGTATCACCGGCTTCGAACCTTTCTTTTAATTTTTGCTGGGAGGAAGCTTTCTTCTTCTTGGTAGGACGATCCTCGTTTACCTCATCTTGATAATCCCTCTCGAGACAGTCTGGGCAGTCACAGACATCCCACCAAATATGTTCGATAGCTGGTGGTGGGATTGGAGCCTCGGGCTGAGCTGTGCTGGAGTGGTTTTGAGTTGAGCTAGACTGAGAAGACTTGTTGGAATAGATGACATAGTAATCAAACTTTTCGAATGGTTCTCCAAGGGTTCCCACTGCGGGATCACCAGCTTCATATCTTGCCTTCAACTTTTGCTGAGAAGAGGGCTCTGTTTTCCTCTTAGGGGGACAGTCTTCACTGATCTCATCTTGGTAGTCTCTCTCGAGACAGTCGGGGCAGTCGCAGACATCCCACCAAATGTGTTCGACTGCTAGTTGTGGGCCCGGGGCTTCGATATGCTGTTTGCTGGATTCGCCTGGAAACCAATGGTTGGATTTCAGAGGGTGACGGGAGGCATTAGAAACTGGGGGAGCAGGCACATACTTGTCCTTTAGGGGAGCCCCAGTCAGCTGGGGAATTGTTAGGTCCCGAAATGAAGTGTTGCTTCCTCGATCCAGGCCTGTTGCTCATTCTGACGTTCCTCGAGAGCCCTGACGGCTAGCCATACATCCTCCATTGTTCGGAAGCTACCGGGAGGTAAAGTCTCATTTGCATTGCTGATATTTGTTTGGAAAGATCGAGAGGCAGGGTTTCTGGCAGTAGTCGCATAGGAGGCTGGTGGTGGCATTTTGACATACTCGGGGCGATCGAGAGTGAGATTAGGGTCCTCCTCTTCTTCCACGGTGAAAGTACCATCGGGATTGGGACTGGCAATCAAACCATGGCTCCTGATAGCCTCCTGAAGGTTGTTTATTTGTGCTTCCTGTCGCAGTCTCATTTGTTCGGCCAACTGGATCCAACGCTGGTCTGTATGAGGGATCCCGGGAGGCAGAGTGGTGTTGTCCCCATTGTTACCAGCTGATGCAGACATTCTGAAAATCGGGGTTGAGGCAAACGGTGAAGCTGACGATGCGCTTGATTCTTCCCAACTAACCAGATGGTGGTCCGGTGTCCGTACCCAAGCCTTGTGAGGTGCTGCGGGAGGAAGATACAAGGGAGGTTTAGACTTTGGGGGTGGAAGAAAAAGGGTAGGTGTTTGGGCTCTGGGCTCATTAAACATGCATTTATTTGTTCCCGTTTACTTAACACGTGTTTTATTAAAACCTAAGCGGTTGGAAAATATTGCTCTTCTTTTTTTTTTAACTACTCTAAGTCCTGGATCAGTGGGACCCATCACTATGCCTGCGGACCCTCAACCTGTAACCCCGAACAATGGTTCCGTAGGGCAAATGGATCCCATCGACCGAAAAGGAAAACGAACCTAAGGTATGGCGGGTCATGAAGTCTTAACGCACATTCGATGTAAATTACCGGCAAGGCCAGCGTCGAGGGTCAAGATCGAGTCAAAGTGTCTGACGGAAAATCGGCATGACTTCGACTGATAATGGTCTGCCAGGGATCTTGACTCGTCGTTGGTTAGGCAGTAATTAGACATGGATTGAGCGTTAATCCTTGATGAATCGGTGTCATAACGGGAGCCGGTGCATAAGCCGTGCGGGCCAAAGTCAAAGTCCGAGCCCCAGTCAAGATCGGGTCAAAGTTCATGACAGAAAACCGGCATGGCTTTGACTGAGTTAGGTCCACGGGGGATCCTGACTTGGCACGTTGACTAGGATTTGACCTACACGGGGCATGTACTGACGCAGTCTGACAGGGACCGGACCAAAAACTAACCGAGTCTCGGACAAAGTGTGTCACGGACAAGTGCAGGGTCGACACGAGGGTAAACCAATGGCTGTTTGGGTCGTCCCTTGCTCGCACCGAGAGGCGTAGGAAGGCCTCCCAGGCTGCTACTGAGATTTCCCGGGTTAAGGACATAGTGTGCAGTGTACGGTCAACGTGCGCGTAGTGTGCGGCAGTCTATCTTCCTTTTTGAGTAAAAACAAGAATTTTCAAATGTGTCTTAAAAGCATGATGCATGGAAAAAAGATTTTTTTTTTGAAAACATGCAAGCACATAAGCACATAAAATTCTAGGCAGTTAAAAGGAACGATCCGACGGTCAAAATTTGACTTTTTCGGGACGGTCAAAACAACAACAAAGCATAACGGGAAAAATACACACACACACAAAACCAAAAAAAATCTCAAGTGTTGGGACGGAATTTTGACCCACAAAAGTTTTTTTTTTTTGAAATGACACCGGTACGTGGCATTGTTATACCATACTTTATCCCCGACTCTGGTAAGGCGTTAACAGGAAATTTAATGGTTTCCATCTATATACCGAGTATCATTTTTTTATTATTTTTTTTTAAAAAAAACTTTTATATCCCCAGCGGAATCGCCACTATGATGATGTGTATCCGCGAGCGCCGATTTTCTTTTAAAAATGAAAATTTCTTCTTTTGAGTCGCCCGGCAAGACTTTTTGTTTGCTTTTGGAAAGCTTTGAAAAATATTTATCGGACTTAAAAGAAAATCGTTTTTTTTTCGGAGTCGCCACGCTGTTTTTTGTTTAAGGGAAAAAACTTTGAAAAATACCCTAGATTAGAGAAAATGGGTTCGGAGGTCACGTTACACTCTGAGAAGAACGTTGGTGTTCACCCGGAATGCCTCGTACGACAAGTCTTCCTCACTTGAAACCTTTTTTTTTTGTGTGTGTGTGTGTATAAAAAGGGGGTTTTCTGAAAATAAAATAAAATTATAAGGACTGAACTGAAAAACAGTTTTAAAATAGGGATTAAACTGGAAATAACAGAAAATTTGAGGGACTGTTTGCAGATGACAGTGTCATCCACGTGGACAAGACTGCAGTGCAATCTTATTCGCGCGGATAGGGCTGCAGTCTCCATATTTTACAGTTTCCAGTTTAGTCACTGTAATTTCCAGAAAGTTAACTGAATTTACAGGACTTAACTGGAATTGTAACTGAAAACAGAAAATGAAGGAATTGAATGGATTTTTGGCATCCATGTTTTGTCCTCTCTTTCCCTAGACTTTGGTTAGTGGTCATAAGTGATGAATCGACTTAACCAAGCCATCCTGGGGGTACGTTAGGACTTTGAAAACACTTCATTTGCCAGGGAAAATGGGGATTTGACATAAAAGTAATTTTGACAAAGGATGGGTCAAGATGTATCAACCTTTAGAGGAAGATCTCTAAGGTGGTTATAGGAAGACCAACCTTGAGACCTATACTCAAGTGTATTTTGTACATCTTGTGTGACCCATTTTGTGATGTCTAGATGATGTTCATCCATGGAAAGTGTTCCAAGGTGAGCATCTTAGACTAAGGAGGGGGATTTGACATGAAAGTAAAGATTATGAACCAAATGAAGTGGTCATTCATGGAGATGGACTCCAAGATGACCATCTTCTAGGTCAAATGAACAAGTATTAACTAGAAATGTAAAGAGACATGAAAGTAAAAATGTGGACCATTTGTAGTGATCATCCATGGAGATGAACTCCAAGATGACCACATTTAGGTCAAAAGAGCAAGTAATAAACAAGAACTTGTTAATAAAAAGGAGGGCAAGGGGAAATGCATAAATAAAATGTGGATCCATGTAGAGAATAATCCATGGAGATGAACTCCATGGAGATCCTCTTGGATCCTTGGGACAAAGGGAAAGGGGAGTTGAAAAAAAGGGTAGTAAGTAGAATCACATCATTTTTGCATGGAATGTATGCATAAATGAGAGGAATATGAGTGACGAGATTGAGGGTTTACCAATTGTCTTGGGCTTGTTGTTTAGGGTTTGAAGGATTTCAAAGGGTTAGGAGTGGTTTTGGAGTGGATTTTAGGATGAATATGGTGTGAAATTTGAGTTTTGAAGGTGTAAATGGTTGTTTGAGGGTTAATTTGGGCAGAGTGACAGTAGGTTTTCGTATTTTTGGGGGGCTTTTTCTCTATATCAAACTGAGGGAGAAGGGGGGTATTTATAGGTTGCCTGGATGCTGATCTTATCCGCGTGGACAAGATTGTAGGTACAATCTAATCCGCGCGGATGACCACATCAGGCGTGCCTGTTTTTTCCAGAAAGTTGTTTCTGGCAGTTTTGGCTTATTTAAATGGTCAATATTCCTTTTCCTTGGAAATGACAGACTTCCACCGAGGTAATTGTCCATTTTTTTATTCCTAAGAGGTCCTTCCTCATTCAATTTATCAAAATAATGTCCAAAATGCCACTAAATGATTATAAATCATTAATTTGGACTGACGGAACATTAACGACCCAGATTGGGATACTTACAGCATGGCAACCACCATCCCCATCAATCAAATTCAGGGATGAAAAGACCAAAATACCACTGAAATTGATAGTTAGGCCGTCCGGCCTGTTTTACGTGAAAAACCAGAATTCTCATCAAGTCCGTACAATTTTCAAAATACCCAAAAACCTCCCAAAAAGAAGGTTAGGCCGTCCGGCCTATTTTACAAAATCACCCCTATAAATACAAGTGCTGTCATTTTGTTAAAAAGAGGAAAAAATATTACCCCTCTCCCAAAACCCCACTATTCTAGGCATTCTACCCCCCTCCCGAGCCCCGTTTCATCTCGATTTGTGTGAAAATCCCATTTTCCGACCAAACACGAGCCAAACACCTTCGAAACAATTTCCAAACACCAAACCGTATCCCGTATACGTCCTTCCGAGCCAAAGAGTCAATCTCTAGCCATAGGTAACACACTCTCTCACTAAAACTTCGTTTGCCTCGATTTGCTTGCTAGAGTGAAAAGATATTCGGGCTTACTAGGGCGGACGAAGAGGGATTTAACGTTCGAAGACTGAATGTTAGTGAGAACTAACGGAAATTTTAATGTCTGGAGACGGAATTGTGATTTAACGTCCGAAGACGGTTTGAGATTTAACGTCTGGAGACGGAACGTTAGTGAGAACTAACGGGAAATTTAACGTCTGGAGACGGAATTGTGATTAACCGTCCGAAGACGGTTTGAGATTTAACGTCCTATGACGGAACGTTAGTGAGAACTAACGGGAAATTGAACGCGTGGAGACGGAATTGTGATTTAACGTCTGAAGACGGTTTGAGATTTAACGTCTGGAGACGGAACGTTAGTGAGAACTAAAGGGAAATTTAACGTCTGGAGACGGAATTGTGATTTAACGTCCGAAGACGGTTTTGAGATTTAACGTCTGGAGACGGAACGTCAGTGAGAACTAAAGGGAAATTTAACGTCTGGAGATGGAATTGTGATTTAACGTCCGAAGACATTTTGAGATTTAACGTCTGGAGACGGAACGTTAGAAATGTCTAACTGGGATTTAACCTCGGGGGAGGGGGTGTTAGAAAGGTCTAACTGGGGAAATTTTACACTTTTGAGGGCCAAAAGGGGTAAATTCGAAATTATGGGAAGCTGAGGGACCAAAGTGGCAAAGAAACTTTTAGGGTGTAAAAGAGTCCGGCCGGACCCTTCTTCAAATTGGACAGATTTTAATCAGCACCAGCGCCGACGCCAAACCAGACCAAATCCTCCATTTCAGGCGAGAGAGAAGAGAGAAAAGAGAGAAATTTCTTCCCCTTTTTGCGAGTTTTGTTCGAATCTTCGCGGGATAATCATTATGGACGCCGGATTAGGGCCACGGGCTCGTCACAGGATTACCGACAATGAGAGAGCGAGGTTGAGGAGGACGGTGCGGACCACTGCTCTTCCCATGGATCCAACCGAGTTTTATCCGGCTTGGGACACTCATAAATCCAAGGAAGGGATCGCGAGGCAGGTAAGCATCCTCTAAATTCCGTTAATTTTCAGAATGTGCATTCTTGAATTTTAGGAATTTGATTAGAATTGAGTTAGGGCTTTTGGTGCCCGAATTGGGGCTTTTGACTTTGCGATGTACCTTTGTCGAAATTGACTAGAGCTTAGTTCAATTGAGATTACGGGTAGACAACATAAACATTTTGGTGACCAAAATTTCATGTCTAGGGGTGTTTTCCGAAATTAAAGTAAGTTTAATTCGGGACGGAGTAATTTTTTGAAATGTTTGAAATGTTTGAAAGTTCCGACTTCGACGGATTTTTCGAGATGTTCTGCAAGTTCCGATTTCGACGGATTTTTGAAATGTTTTGAAAGTTCCGATTTCGACGGAGTTTTCGAAATGTTTTGAAAGTTCCGATTTCGACGGAGTTTTCGAAATGTTTTGAAAGTTCCGATTTCGACGGAGTTTTCGAAATGTTTTGAATGTTCCGATTTCGACGGAATTTTCGAAATGTTTTGAAAGTTTCGAGTTCGACGGACTTTTCGAAATGTTTTGAAAATTCCGATTTCGACAGAGTTTTTGAAAGGTTTTGAAAGTTTCAATTTCGATGGAGTTTTCGAAATGTTTTGAAAGTTCCGGATTCGACGGAGTTTTCGAAATATTTTCGAAAGGTTTTGAAAGTTTCAATTTCAATGGAGTTTTCGAAATGTTTTGAAAGTTCCGGATTCGACGGAGTTTTCGAAATGTTTTGAAAGCTTGAACCGTGAATATTCTGACTGGGACATAAATATTTTTAGGAGAAAATAACTACACCTGTGTTTCATCATCTTGATATGCGCCTGTGTATTTTGTGGATGTTATCTCTGTAGTAACGTACATTTGCCGTGTTCACCTGCACGGGCGAGGGCCGATTGATGTACATAACTTGAAGAGCAGGGGAGCCTTTGAGGCGGTCCGAGCGCTGTGGGAGAGTGAGTACGCCAATCCAATTTGCGACCCTTTATAAGTGCCTTTTAATGAAATAAAATTGCACTAGGGGCGTTTTGGTAAATTTCTGATCCATTCCGAGACTTTCGGAAACTTTTTATAAGTTTTCGCAAAGGAAGTACTTTTAAGTATTTTTCCCATGCAAAAGGACCTACAAGGAATAAATCAGTTTGGAGTTGTTGGGAATTACCTTGGAATGTTCCAGAATCAGTTGTTGACGCCAAAATACGGTTAGTGGCATGTTGTGTCACGCGACAAAACGAGCCACGGAAATTGGAAACAGGAGGTCATGCGACACAAGTGGCCCTCACCAGTTGCCTATAAATTGGACCCTCCCCCTCTCATTTCTGGATGCCCTTTTTCACTCCCTACTATCACCCTGCCAAAATTCCCTCAGAAACTCGTCTCTCTCCTCCTTCCACACAAACCTACACCAATTCCCTAATTCCCTCATCTCCCATACACATCTTACCCATCTACCTCCATACTTCATACATACCATTGAAGACCACAGTTCTTCCTCATATCTGAGATCGAAATCTCATTCCAGCAGCTGAATCGAAGGCCTCTACACCTAACTTGGTGTAGAGGTTGAGGATTATAAGGGTAACGAATTCCCTTCCTCCTTCTCTCTATCATATTTGCCATTTTGCTTGTTCATTGCAATTTCTATTCATCCACTTGATAATCAAGCTCCATCCGCTCTGATTATCAAGTGGCAATCGCCATCTCTCTGTTTAAATTCATTTGCTTAGTCTAATTTCATATTCATGGTTTGATCTCTTCATATTTGTGGCTTGTTTGCCAAGGGAGTGTGGATCTCCCCATATCCACACCCCTTGGTCAATTTGTTGCTAATTTGTGGTATTCTGAGTTGAGTTGGTGTTCTATTTGGATCTAATTGGATCTCTGTTGAATCTGATTCCAAATTGTAGAGTCTCTGCAGAAAGGCATGTTATGTCATGTGACACAACTGGCCTCTCCAGGTCTTGTGTAGTGCGACATAACTAGCTACTCTACAGAGACCATCATTTCAGTTGTAATTTGTTTATCTGGTTCACTTGTCACTCAAAACAGAGTGTGGATCCTCAATATCCACACTTATTTGAAGTGATTGTGTTCTGTAGTTTAAGATTTGTAAAACCTCTGTAAGGTGGCTAGTAATGCCACGCGACACAACAAGATATGTGGTGTCCTGTGTCACGCGACACAAGTAGCCCCTTACAGAAGGTTCATTTCAGTTGTAAGTACTGTTCAATCCTCCTTGTAATTGGGATGTGGCCTCCCTGATCAAATGGTTCACAAGATGTAATTCCTCCTTTTGAGCAATAAAACAAAGCACTTATATGCATTTTGTTACATATTTTGTCACACACAATTTGCACACACGTTTGAATGTTGAATATAGAAAGACTTGTCTACGGACGAGGCGTGTTGGGTGAACTCTCAGTTCTTCCTAACACGTAACCTGACCCCCGAACCCAAATTCTCTTTTCAAAGGTTTTTCAAAGTGTACCTTAAAACATGGTGTGGCGACTCCCAAATTTCATAAATTTTTCGGCGAGCGTTCATTCAATGGCGAATCCGCTGGGGATTTGAAACTTGTTTTTCAAAAGTGGGTCAAACTTTTGTTCATGTTCGACATCATTATCATTCATTTGTGTGTGCTTTTTTTGTGGCATTATATGTGTTATTTGCATCTTATGTGCTTTGTTTGTTGCCCTTGCTTCCTGTTTTGTTGGACTGATGCCTGGGGTTGAGCTATTTCTTAGAGCTTGGAGGCTGGGACTAGTTCTGTTTATTGTTCAGATTCTGGATATATGGCTCCTTATGTCACACGACAGAACTGGCCTCATCAGTCCTGTGTCACGCGACATAGGTGGCCAATTTGCAGGATTTGATTTCTTGGTGCAGGTTGTGATTGTGGGGCAGTCCCCCATGATCAAATTATGATCATTGTGATTATTGTGCTATGTGGGGTGTGTGTGTTGTTTTTCTTGTTATCCCCTTTTTCAAAAAAATAAATAAAAATGGATTCAAAAATTATTTTTCGTAAATAAAGGAACATAGCCACCCTCACACTACGTCACGTAGATCTAGAACCCCCGGGTGCGATTGATGGCATCGCGGACGGTGATGTAATTCGCCTACGCTTGAGCGCCTGAAATCAATCCTATCCCCCTAGCGCATTATCGGTGGAGCCACACTTTTAAAGCTTACCCAACGGTTGGTTTTTGACACGCCATTTTCAAATACACTAAAATGAATTGTTTCGAAATTTATAATAGGCTTTCGTACCTATCCCAAAACCTAGCGTGTGTGGGCATGTTGCCAATGCAACATGGTTTCACGAAAGGACATGTCGTTCCCACGGCATGTTCTAACGAGAGATCATGTCATTTTGTCAACGTGCACCGACGAGAGGTCATGCCGGATTTTTCATTGAAATTCTTCAGGAATACCCTTTATGCTGCCCAAATTTCGCCAGAAATTGGAATTACTCGTCCGTCCCATAAATGCTCGGGCTTTGTTTAGGTATTATTGCCTATTATTCATTTTTAATCAATACATTTGATGTATTTTTGGATGGTGTGTCCCTAGGTTTCCCCGAGGTTTAGATTAGGAGAATAAAGGTTCCCCCTTTTCCAACTGTTCCTAGAATTTAAAAGACATCGATTTTTACTTGAACATTAATAAGATGCTTGCACGAGTCCATCTCATTTACCATTCTTCCCTCTCCCATACCTTCTCCAGGTTCTCTCCTCTACTACCTTACCAATCACCTCTTCACCTCTACAAGGCTACGGCAAGTTGGGTGTGTGCTCTCGTTTCGGGCGCTCATTGGTCCATATTCCCGAGGCGGAAGCAGTCCAAGTGTCCAAGCGGTTGTTTATCTGATTCAGTATCCGAGATGTTTGGTGCAGAGAAGATTATGGCCCACCGGTCTGGAAGTTCGTATCCCGTGGGTCAGCAGATTGCAAATGGTGTGTCCATCGAAAAGTTGCGAACTACCCTTGAAGCCACTTTTCCTCGTGAGCGGGAGGCCCGGTTGCTTGCTCACATTGCTAAAGCTAAGGAAGACGACTTATGAATGACAGAAAGTTTGAGAAGGGTCCTCACCCCACCAATGTCAACGATGCTCTTCCTTCCATCCGAAGTTGAATAAGTCAATCAGTCTTCGTAGGTTCTAGAATGTCCCTTTCGGACATGAGTCTGTCGAGTCCACTTTGGACCAGTTTTTGCTTTGCAGTAATACAAATCTTTATTTCTCTTCTTGCTAGACTCGAGACATCACTTGCACACCCACATTACTTTTAATTGAAAGGGTCTTATTCTACATGATCACTTGTGTTGCACAATTACTAATGCATTGAAATGATTAATATTTAAATTGATCAAAGTGAGAAAATCATCTGACATCCTTCTCAAATTGGGGCTCATCTAATTCTCCATCTCGCATCTCATATGCTCACATATCTTTCATCATACTCATCAGTTCGTCACTCAAAGAATTTGCATGAATCTTCCCCAAGTAAGCTTAAGCAAGTAATGAAGACTTAATCTCGCTTAGATCATCTGGTATGGATTGCGGTTGAAACCTTTCATCCTAGGGAAACCATTACCTCACACTCACTAAACAATACCCTTTCATTTCAAGATCGGCGTGTTTTGAAACCCCGTTTAGCCATCATCTTTGCTCCATGCTAAGAGAAGTCCAAGCAATGTCAAGAAGTTAGCTTCGAGAGTCGGAGATGCACAAAATACTCAAGTCATGAAAGAGGGACAAATATATTCCTCAATTCCTCAAGAGGCCTTCCAAATTCTCAAAAGAAGGATTTTAAATCGTCATAATTCAGCAAGAGTCCTCAACTTCTCAAGAGGCTTTTCAAAAGAAGGACTTTAGATCCTCACAATTTAGCAAAAGTCCCTGACTTCTCAAGAAGCTCTCCAACGTTCAAAAAGGAGCCCGAATTCTCGCAATTTCACAAAATGTTCTCGATAGCTTGGATTTCCTCTCACTAATACCTTCAAACCAATCCCAAGCCATCCTCTCATTTTTAGAGGATATTCCCATTACCATTACCCTTGCCTTTGGCCAAAGTCAAAATTTGACCTCTCTTTCTTAGAGGCAATCAATATCCTTGCCTTAGAAATCCCAAACACATCCTCGAAAGCCAACCTCTCATCTTTATAGGTTTAGTCAGCAAAAGGCCCAGCCGACCTCTCATCTTAAGAAGTCACAATATTCCAAATCACCCGATGGCCGATCGAAGCCCTGAAACCCAGCTACAATTCCTACCGGATAGCAGTTTCATTCTAATTTCATCAAGATCTAAGTCAAATTAATGCTTCATTGCTTGCTTAAATTTGGAACCTAATCCATCTTGGTTCGCGGTCATCAATCAAAGATTGTGCAAATTCAAACCATTCATTTGGCACTTCATGTGAGCATATTTCATTTTTTCTCCGCAAACACTTGCCGTGGATGCCTCACTGGGGCTTTGCATCTGTGTCTTTCATGGGCACTCCAAGGGGACATGTTCTTCAACTCTCCCATCCTCAAAATCCTCAAAGGTCCTCAAAATCTCGAATCTCCACATTCCTTCCTTTCAATCGGGATAAGCCCGAACTACGGCGACCTGAGCTCCTCCCAAGGAGGGGAACGTAGGCAACCATAATTGGTCCGGTCGAAATCACATTCAAATCTCAGAAAATCCGGTCTCATCAAGGGCCGTCCCTATACACAAATCATCTTTCCGAGTTTGATTCTCGATATCAGTTGGTTTTCTCCTTGTGATTAATCAAAATATTTGTTCATATCAGATTTAGTGTTTGAATAACCCGAACATCAATAAAGGGTTTTAAGCAGCCTTGTGATCATCATGAATAAGACAAGTTTTCAGATGTCTCGACAAGTCTTCTCTTTCTACATCATAGGAAGATAGAGCCAAACACTGTCTTTCTGTCAGCAGGGGCTTTCATACACTTTTCCACACCTTGTGACGCTTATACTCTCTCAAAAGAGTCAAACCTAAAGCGAGTTTTATACACGAAATTGGGATTCATTCCCACTTTTCGAAAGATGTGCCCCTGCACGTTTACATTTCTGAGTCTTTTCCAATGACTGATTGACTAAGGTCTAAAATGATGGGTTGCCTCCTTGGCCACAAGATGACTCTGTCTGCAATAGGGCTGCATTAAATCTCTTCCAGCTTGGGCTTTGCTATACTGTTCCCTCAAGCTCTCCCGCGTCAGCTCTTTACGCTGGGGCTTTGCTAAGCTGTTCTCTCAGGCTCTCCTGTATCTGTAAGTACCCCAATCTGGATCGCTCTCCATCCAAGCATACGACAAAACCAAGGGTAAACTTCCGGAGGTCATAACTTCTTCATACGAACTCCGATTGAGTATATGGTTGGAAAGCTCTCGACGAGAACTAGCTTTCCATCACAATTACAAAATTTGGAAAAGCATGGAAGGTCTGTACGGACCTCTTTGCATGCTAAAAGGTCTGTACGAACCTCTTTGCATCCAGACATAATTATGACAAAATACTCTTAAAGTCCACATTATTCCCTGGGAAAACCAAAATTTTGGATTTCATGGATGGTCCGTACGGACCTTCTTGCACATTTTCAAAAACTATAAATAGAGGGCTCCCCCTCCCTCATTTCACACATCTCCCTCTTCTCCTCTCTCCCTATGCCTTCTGGCTCCCCTTCTAAGACCCCTCGGGGCACTCCCGGTCCCTTTCGGTTCCTTCCGGGGCCTTCCGAGCTCCCTCGCGGTGCTCCGAAGCCCTACCGAGCGCTCCCGAGACACTCCCGCGCTGCCCCGAGGCACTCTTGAGATATTCTGAGGCCCCTCGTGATACTCCGAAGCCTTGCCTGGTCTTTCCCGAGGCATTCCGGCCCTTTTCGAGCCAAACCGACGATCCCGACACACGCCGGAACTCTGCCCGAACGCAACCGACGATCCCGACACACGCCGAACCTCTGCCCGAACGATCCCTGCGATCCCAACGCACGACGATCCTCTGCCCGAACGATCCCTGCGATCCCAACGCACGCCGAAACTCTGTCCGCAGACAACCGGCACATTCCGAAGCAATCCCGATCTGTCCCGGAACACTATTCCATTCTCAAACACTATTCCACAGCGGAAGACAGACACAAACAAACATTGGTAAGGCTTCCTTCCATTACTATTTCAATACATTTCAATACATAGTGTACAATGTAGACATCCGATACAGCATGCATTTTTAAAAGCACATACACACACACACAACATTTAAAGAAAGAAGGGGTGTCGAAAGACTCTTTTTTACGAGGCGACTCGGGTGAGCTCTAATATTTTAATATTCTCTTCCCGAGGAGTAACCTGACCTCCGAACTCAAAAATTTCATCACACAAAAATAGTTTTTAAACTGATGCCTTTTCTAAATGTTTTGGGCTAAATCAAAACGACGTGGTGACTCTACAAAGCAAAAACACAGCGAGACACCTCCTCCTGCCAATGCAACGGAATGCCAGATGCCGGGGCGCAATCGCTGCGCCTCTCGGATCCGGGTAATTTCAGTTGGTGACTCTGCTGGGGATATTTTGTTTTAAAAACTTTTAAACAAAAAAACAAAAGATTTTTAAAACGATGATGAGGTTCAAACTTTCATTTTACCCCTTTCTTTAACTGTTGTGTGTGTGTGCATGTGCTTTACTTTTTATTTTACAAAAAAAAAATACAAAAAAATGCATTAATATACATCTGTGTACATACATTTAAAATTCTTCAAAAACTTCTGTTTTACTCAGAAAAAGAATTTTAGCGACCGCACACTACTCCCACTACTGCCTCGATACACCGCACTCTACGTACACTTGCTGCCTCGAATACACTGCACACTACAACCCTCAACCCGGGGTGGTCTCAGTTGCAGTTCGTTTGGTTTTCCTAGGCCTCTTGGACGCGCACGGGATCATTCCAAACATCCCATCCTAGCCAGTGTCAACCATGCACGCTTGCATCACACTCTGTCCCGACTCGGTTGGTTTTTACCCAATATGTGTCATACAGCCTGGATACATATCCCATGCCGGCCATTTTCTGAGTCGAAGCTCGCAACTCAAGATCCCTTGCACAAGCAAAGCGATGAAAGGTCACGCTAAAATCTTGACCCGATCTTGATTTCTGAAGCTACACCCAGACGATGTTCCGTCCCGGATATACATCCATGCCCACATGACACCACGTCACCAAGCCTTTAATACGTCAGCCATGACAATATGACCCAGCCAATGCCTAACGTCACAGATCCCTTGCGCAAGCAAGGTAAAGAGAGGTCATGCTGAACTCTTGACCCGATCTTGACTTCGGGGCCGGTTCGGCTTACTATTCACATGGCCAACGCATTAAAACGAACATGACAGGCTCGATCCTTAGGTTCGATTTTCTTTTAGGCCGGTGGAAACCGCTTGCCCTATAGGACCCTCGCCCGGGGCTGTCCACCCCAGGATGTCAAAATACAGGTGCAAAACGAGGGGCTTATAGCCGCACAGATGGTCTCCACTGACTCAGGATCTAGCATAGTTGCAAAAAACAAGAGCAATCTTTTCCAACCTACCTAGGATTCTGAGAAAATACTGTTTTAAGTAAATTAAAACAACAAAAAAATCAAAAATAAAAAAAATAGAAAAGCGGAAACTACATGTCACATGAGCTTTCCCCCCTTTATCCAAAAGGCCTTCCCATGTCTAAACATTACCCGTCACCCCCTCCAGCGAACCGAGAGTGGTTGAGAGTACCCGGGAGCCGCCTTTTAAGTTTCGAGGTCACAAGGTCCGACAGCCCTTCAGGTTCAGCGGTCCGAAAAGTCCGCTATTCGCCCATGGCGGGATCAATAGATAACAGTGAGGGAAACGGAACCCCGCCACTAAGAAACCTCCGGACAATGAAGGAGGTGCTGCAAGCCTTTGAAACATTCAAGAAGCGCCAAGAAGAGCAGCAATCTTGAATCGTAGACACCATGCACCGTCGCGGAGCCTTGGCGGTTCCCCAACCCGATGGAACCTTTGTCCTTATAGAAGACGAAGAAATACCGGCTCCCCCAGTCTCTCAAAGCTATCAGCAGGTCCCACCTCCGCCAATCTATGAGATCCCAGCAACGCAAAGCAGCTCTCGCTCAAAGCTCCACTCAGGCATCAGTCAAGCAGCTCCGATATGCCCGCCTCAGCACGGCCAGTTTCTCGGCCCTGTGCCACAAGCTCAATATCAATAACACACATACGTGCCTGCCCCGCCAGATCCTAATACATCTCGATATCCCCCAGGATTCAATCCTCTGCCTCTATACGAGCCTGGCAGCCATAAAAAAAATCCCAATGTTTACCCGGGACGGACATCCCAAGCGGATATCCCAACATTTCAAGCCTACCACCCACCGTTCTGCCACTTGGGGCTAATGAAACATTTCCCCAATTCCCAAACACAACCCTTAATGGCCCTGGCAATCACGCCCTCAATTTCAATAACCCAAGGTACAGGATGGTATACACTCAACTACCTCCCCAAGACTCCCGAATGACGATCCCATCAGCCAATCCACCTCCATCCTCATTTTCCATCCCAGAAAATGGCAGCCTGCCTCTGCCCGCTGACCCTCACATAGCTTGGCTGGTCGAACAAATGAAAGACATGCAAGGTAAACTGGCCAGCTCTCGGAAGGACTCCCTCATGCCCACGGATCCGAGCAAGGTGGTCCTACTCCCTCCAAAATTCAGAATGCCAGAGATGGAAAAGTTCGATGGGATCGAATGCCCAAAAACCCACATCGACACCTACGTCTTGGGTATGAGAGCTAAAGGGCCAACCCCACAGCAAATGGCGGATCACTTCCAGCATTCCCTCAAATCCACGACATTAAGGTGGTTCCTCAATGTGAAGGCAGAAAACCTCTCCATGTGGGACCAAATCAGCGAAATCTTCCTGGAGAAGTACCGTGCCAACCTTGAGTGGGAGACAAACCGCCATGACCTGCAGGCCACCGAACAAAAGGACGACGAGCCTGTGGGTGAGTTCTACAAAAGATGGAACTGGAAGCTAAGCGAGATAATGGATCCGCTTTCCAAAGAAGAGCAAATGGATATCTTCCATTCCTGCCTCAAACCATCTCTGAGGGCCTTGATTAGCCACCACTTCTATCCCGACCTTCGTGCCATGGTCAATGCCGGGACCAAGTTCGAAAAGACGCTGAGCCTACAAAAGACACCAGCCACTCTTGCTTCTTCCCACCGCTACCAGGCAGCCTCGTCAAATCCGATGTATGTTCCAAACAAAGGAAAGGAGGTCGGGGGAGCAGTCCACTACATCCAGAACGGAGTCCAAGGAAGCCGCGATCAAGCGCCCCCGAGAAATAACAATCCTCCCTGGATGCAGCATTTTCAGCACTTCGACAACCTCGGAATGCCTCTAAGCCAAGCGTTTGAGGCGTTGATGACACAGAACATGCTCAAGCCCCTTGAGAATTATCAGTCGAGGAATCCTAACCCGAACATGGATATGAGCAAGCATTGCGCTTTTCACAAATACCTCGGGCACACCACCGACAATTGCGTCATACTAAAACAAGCGATCCAGGGGCTGATTGAAGAAGGAAATTTGAAATGCCCACGCGGTCCCAACATAGTCGGAAATCAATTCCCAGAAACAATTGGGGAAAGCAGCAGTGAGAAGCCTTTCGACCTTCTCAAGCGCGTCAAAAACGCCATTGAGGAACTGGGTTACCTTCTCATGACCCACAACCAGCAAAGAAGAAATGGTCCAGAAGCCTGGTCTAACCCCAGTCTCCTAGAGTCTAGCTTCTAAAATAAAGACCCCGAGTCTGTCGTATTTATGTTTGAGTCTCTCGAGTCGTCTGACGGCCTTACGCCTAAAGATTATGCGTTTGTAGCAAAAACTGCGCTTCCTTATGCTTTGAATAAAAGTTCGACCTTTCTGAGTATCCACTCATTTCCACATTAACAAATGATAAATTAACTAATCAAAAATAGTTAATAATGATTCACTTGATAAAGATGCAGACACATTAATGAACAATGCATTAAACAAATCTTTAAGCATGTTGTCAAATGAGAGGAAAATCGGGCCCAAGCTGCCGAGAAGGTTCTAACCAAAATGAATTTGGGAACTGCTGAAGAGCCCAAAGAGACGCAAATCAAAGAATCACACGGTCAAATCACGTAGGTTCTAGTACCTTTATCATTCAATCAAGTCCTCTTTGGACATTGTAATTAAGTCTTCAATTTTCCATGCGAAAGTTTTCTTTCTTTTCTTGCCAGACTTGAGACATTATTTTGCACCCCACATAACATTTAATGAAATGGTTTTGTTCTATGTGATCACTTGCATTGCTCAACAAGTAATTCCACAAATGATTAATGCTTTGATTGATTGGTATGAGAAAGTCAATCGATAGCTTCCCATACACCTTACCATACCCCACACAAAGGCCTCCACCAAGCCATACACTTTCCAAAACATGTCCCCACTATCACCTTGACCAAGTCAACGACGGCAGCAACATCAAAGGACAACAAAAGGTCACTCAGCATCAAAAGATTGACCCCATGTCGACAACAACCTAGGGGCTTGCCTTCGCCCTCCTGCGCATCAAGAAAGTTCAAGCAGGGGCTTGCCTTCGCCCTCATATGCTTAAAAAAAAGGCTCAAGCAGAAGCTACAAAAAAAGCTCAAGCAGAAGCTACAAAAAAAAGATCTTAAGCAAAAGCTTCACAAAAATAAATGAGGTCAAAGACCCAGAGCCAACGATCAAGAAGCAAGGAATTTATTGAAACTGCCATCAAATACGACTTGTCAAGGAATCACCTCAAGGCCCGTGCCTCATCATTCAACCTTCCGAGCATTTTCGCCAAAGGCCGCACGAATATTCATGCCCTGTCCCCAAATCCAAACACAGTTCAACCCCGAACTACGTCGACCTGAGTTCCTTGTCTTAAGGGGAACGTAGGCAACCAGAAATGGTCCGGTCATAAACACATACAAATCAACAAACTCGGTCTCATCAATGACCTCTCCTATACACAAACCTTCTTTCACACCAGACCAACTCGATCCTTGATACTGGTTGACTTTCTCCTCATGATTAATCAAAGCATATCAGGTTTAATTGTTGAATAACCCGAACATCAACAAAGGGTTTTAAGTAAACATGTGATCAATGTGAACAAATCAAGTTTTCAGAGGTCTCGACAAGTCTTCTTTTTCTACAAAATAGGAAAATAGAGCTAAACACCGATTTTTTGTCAGCAAGGGCTTTCATACACTTTTACAAGCTTTTCAATGCTCATACTATCTCAAAAGAGTCAAACCCAAAAGCATGTTTTTTGTGCCTACATCAAATAAGGCATTCACACAAAAAGGGACCCATTTCCACCTTTTCAAATAATATATACGCCCTTGCAAGTGTACATTACAAGTCACGTCTCTCACAAAAGAGGGTCAAACTACGCAGACCTGAGCCCCTCAGTCTGAGGGGAACGTAGGCAGCCTTCATTAGTTCGATCTAAGGAATACACAAAATTCCAAAAATTGACGCCACCAAGGCTCAGACAAGAAACAAGCAAGAGATTTTGCGTCTCGAAAAAGCTTTAAAAGTAAATCACAAATCATCATAGTTAAAACACTTTTTGATGAGTTCAAGCACGGTCTACTCTCGATTCACAACATGCTAAAAGACAACTTAAAACATTTAACAATCAATGTGTCTGCAATGGCAATAAATGGATACTCAGTGTTTCAGAAGGTCATTCCATGCTACTCGCGATTGACCCTTCGACACTCTTTCCTTTCTTCCCTCATCCCCAACGAGTCTTCTTTCATTCCACATGAGCGAGTTCTGTCATTTCGAGATCAAGAGTCCTCCTCGTCATGTCAAATGAACCAGACGCTCTCAGAGCATCGTTCACCCGTGCCTCGGTTCGGATCTCCTCCCTACGAGTCTGCAAAAGGGGACCTCTCCCCGTCAGTCTGTCAACTCGAGTCCCGTAGTCAAATAAAGCGTCTCCCATGATACCCTGAGGGTTAACCCAAGCTTCTGCACTCCTAAAGTCACAGCTGAAACGACAATCTTGCCCCAGAACCGCTTTGTGCCTGCTCCCCAAAACCAATTGGGTCTGCCCGACATGCTGCTCATCCAGGTACTCGGTGGTCAACACAACACTCTCTGGACGATGAAAGAGGTACCCTAAGAGGAAAAGCAGCAAACATCTATACCCCCAGAAAATACAGAAAGGCATCTGGATCTGTCATGCAGAAAGAGACTACCTCTGTAGTGGCAATGCCTTCCCAGCCCAGCAAAGGCTCCTACCTTATCCCGAACTACCTAGAAACAAGCGATGGAACATAGAAAGAGGACCAAGACAAACACGGAACTCTGACAACATAGGAATCTTCCTGATAGGCCCTCCTAGTCTCAATTCCCCAATGAGGAACCCACCAACGGAGGAGATGCGTGCCAAGTTAAACCACCCACCTCTCCCAAGCGGACTAATCCATATCCAAGACAAGAGGTCGCTGAGCAAACGTCCACAGACCAAGAGATTTCAGAAGCAGAGGCATCGCATGAAGCCTATCTCGCAACCACAAAGTGACCAATGCAGGGGCTTCCCCCACGCATGAATTGGTCCCCCCTCGCCAAGCGATCTATGCCATGGAAAGTCTCCCCCGAAAATAAGGGAACGATGTACTCACCGGCCCGGCAATGGCCTACCACATCCAACAAACACATCCCAGGAGACATCACTCCCGCGGTCGCTCATGAAACTGTCAAAGCTGCTTCAGCCCCCAACAGCTCAAAAGCCTTACCAAAGCCATTTCCGGCTACCATACACTAACCACAAACATTTCAAGCTCATGCGACATGCACAGAACATAAAAAAAGGGAGTAGAAACAACCCCTAAATCAAAAATAAAAGAGTTCATTACATGTGAACACATTGTGCATATAAATACAAATATTTTGTTGCTCTCCTCACTAACATGCACAGAAAAGAAAAAAAAAGAGTCCTACTCTGAGTCATCGGCACCACCACTTAGTAAAGACTCCCACATCTTGGCGCCTCCGCCAGCCACCTCATCATCCTCGGTGAACTCAGCACCTTCCTCGACCGGATACTCCAAGACATCCGCAGAAGTCAGAACAAAGAAGAAAAAAAGAAGACGAGCCATCCCTCCTCTCCTTATCCAGCACCTGAGGCATCCCACATCCTCATCATCTCATCGAGAGGCCGCACCACGTCCTCAACACCTCAACAACTCGGTCAGAGGCGCCCCACGACCTCAAACATTTCAATAAGTTCAGACAGAGGCGCCACCTTGCCCTCACACCAAGTTCAGACAGAGGCGCCACCTTGCCCTCACACCAAGTTCAGATAGAGGCGCCACCTCGCCCTCACCGCTAGTTCAGATAGAGGCGCCACCTCGCCCTCACCGCTAGTTCAGACAGAGGCGCCACCTCACCCTCACACCAAGTTCAGACAGAGGCACCACCTCGCCCTCACCGCTAGTTCAGACAGAGGCGCCACCTCTCACTCACACCAAGTTCAGATAGAGGCGCCATCTCGCCCTCACCACAAGTTCAGACAGAGGCGCCACCTCACCCTCACACGTTCAGATAGAGGCGCCACCTCGCCTCACACCAAGTTCAGACAGAGGTGCCACCTCGCCCTCACCGCTAGTTCAGACAGAGGCGCCACCTCGCCTTCACCGCTAGTTTAGGCAGAGGTGCTACCTCGCCCTCACTAAGTTCAAATGGAGGCGCCACCTCACCCTCACTGCAAGTTCAGACAGAGGCTTCACCTCGCCCTCACCATAAATTCAAATAGAGGCGCCACCTCGCCCTCACCGCAAGTTCAGACAGAGGCGCCACCTCGCCCTCACCGCAAGTTCGGACAAAGGCATTATCGCATCTTCATCATTTCAGCGACTTCGGTCAAAAATGATAGCGCGACCTCAGCATTTCAGCAACTTCGGTCACAGGTACCTCCTGCTGCAGCTGCAGGTAAACAAAGCAAAGGTATGTCAATAAACTTCAAATGCAAGACATAACTGTAATAAATGCTACATAAAAGAATAATCCCAGCACGGCATGATGCCTTTCCAAAAATTCCCACAAATAAAATTTCATTCAGGATCCACAAAATGCGCCATCAAACTCAACTTAGGTCTAGACGTCTTAGAATAGTCTCCCTTAGGTCCAGACACCTTAGAATAGTTTTCCTTAGGTATAGACGCCTTAGGATAGTCTCCCTTAGGTCCAGACGCTTTAGAATAGTCTCCCATAGGTCCAAACGCCTTAGAATAGTCTCCCTTAGGTCCAGACGCCTTAGAATAGTCCAACTTAGGGTCATACTCCTGAACTAAGTCTCCCTTAGGTCCAGACGTCTTAGAATAGTCTCAACTTAGGGTCATACTCCTGAACTAAGTCTCCCTTAGGCCCAGAAGCCTTAGAATAGTCTCAACCTAGGGTCATACTCCTGAACTAAGAAGCGATAGCTCACAGAGAGGCCTTGAGGCAGGAAAGAGCAGTACTGAGAGCTACCAGACTGATTGATCCACTGTCTCACACGATACCTGAGCCAGGACGAGGTCAGACTGACTTTTCCGACATATCTAGACCAAAGACCTCCTGGGGACCGAGGCAGAGGAAGAGTAGAGATTCGAGTTCGAGAGCGGGAACGAGTTCCTAGACACTTTTAAGAAGATCTGTTAATATATTGTTAAATATGAGATAGAAGCTTTAAATTTATTTTAAAAAGATCTGTGTTGCTTTTAAGTTTGTAATTCAAATTTAGGGAATGGTAATACGTTAATTACTTCTAAACTGTTAATATATTATGAAATCAAATAATTATTAACATCCCAATTTTGTTTCATCCGTCGATTAAATTGAGTGTACGTATAATATATGGATTGCAATGCAGGAGTATGTATGTCAACGATGATCGTAGTTGGATGTACAATCGAAAGTTTCCGAATCATAGCAGTATCAATCCTGAGTTTATAAGAGGGTTGAAGGGGTTTATTGAATTCGCTAAATCAAATCCCAGTCACATGAATGATGGTAAGATTAGGTGTCCATACACCAGGTGTTGTAATGTCAAGTATCTAAGCTTGATCGATACTCAGAAACATCTTTTGCATAACGGGTTTGATGTTGGGTACAAATGGTGGACTCATCATGGTGAGCAAATGATATTGCGCCCAAATGTTGCAAATAATCCCCCCCAGGAATATTCATGTACCTCCCGAACTCGAACCTATTATTTAGGACAATGAAGAACCACCTTTGAATATGGAAGATATGGTTAGGGATGCAGCCGGTCCTGAATTCGATTGGTCAGAGAACCAACAGCAAGAATCAACCCCTGCAGCCAAGAAATTTATTGATGCTATGGACTCTGCAAAAGAGAAGGTCTATCCAGGTTGCGAGATCAGTGTGTTGGAGGCTGTGGCTGAGCTCCTTAACATAAAGGCCGATTGCAATATTAGCTAGTCTGCTTATAATCGTATCATGAAAGCAATTAAGCGGATGTTGCCAAAAGAGAATAAGATGGTTACAAACTTTTATGAGACGAAGAAGTTGGTTGGGCAAATTGGGCTATGTTATGAAAAGATTGATGCGTGTAAGAATGACTGCATGCTATTCTACAAGGAAGATTCACAGAAGACAGAGTGTTCAATTTGCGGAAAAAGTAGATATAAGCCAAATCGGAGGAGTAGTTCAAAACACAAGAAAAATAAACCACATAAACATTTGCATAAAATTCCATTGATTCCAAAACTGCAACGCCTCTACGCGTCTAAATCTACTGCAGAAGCAATGCGTTGGCATAAGGAAAGTTTGCGTGAAGAGGGTGTGTTGATTCATCCCAGTGATGGGGAGGCATGTAAACACTTTGATAAGACTTATCCTGACTTTGAGTCTGAAGCAAGAAATATACGGTTATGCATCTGCTCTAATGGTTTTATTCCATTTGGTCCTGGGGCAAAATCTTATTCTTGTTGGCCGGTTATAGCCACTGTCTACAATCTGCCCCCCTGGTTGTGTATGAGTGATCCCTATATGTTCTTGTCGTTATTCATCCCCGGACCAAACAGCCATGGGAGGAACATTGACGTCTATCTCCGACCTTTGATGGACGAATAGAAACAGCTTTGGGAGGATGGGGTCGAAACGTGAGATGCTTTCAAGTTAGAGAATTTCAGCATGAAGGCTACGTTGATGTGGACAGTTAATGACTTCCTTGCATATGGGATGTTATCGGGTTGGAGCACCCACGGGAAGTTGGCCTGTCCGTATTGTATGAGTGACACAAAGTCTTTCACGCTCAAGCACTCTGGAAAACCATGTTGGTTCGATTTCCATAGACAATTTCTTCCGAAGGACCACCCATTCAGGACCCAGAAGAATGCGTTTAAAAAGAAAAAGATTGACCATGATCAGGCCCCGATTCATTTAAGTGGTGACACGGTCTATGAGAAGGTATCTAGATTGCCCGATCCTCGGTGGGGGAAAAAGTTTTCGAAGATCAAAATACAAGGGTTTGGGACTTCCCATAACTGGACCAAGATGAGTATATTTTGGGAGCTGCCATACTGGAAAACAAATCTCATTCGACATAACCTTGACGTGATGCACATTGAGAAGAATGTATTCGATAATGTTTTTAACACGTTGATGGATTTCAAGGCAACAACTAAAGACAACGAAAAAGCTCAAATGGACCTTAAGGAAATCTGTAAGCGACCGGCCTTAGACTTGGTATACGTCAATGGTAAACCAGTTAGACCGGTGGCTCAATATGTGCTTATAAAGGAAAACAAACTCCTCCTCCTGAAATGGCTCAAGGATTTAAATCTTCCAGATGGTTACGCATCTAACATTGGTAACTGTGTCAATATAGAGGAGGGGAAAGTGCAGGGTTTGAAGAGTCACGATTGCCACATTTTGCTGGATAGACTACTTCCGATTGCTCTCAAGTTCAATACAGATGGATGTATCCATATGAGAGGTAATTGAATTTATTCTATTTCTAAATAATTTGAGCGTTAACAATATACCTTCTTTAACATTATTTATGTTTTAATCTACGAATGACTTTTAGGTATCTAAGTCAATTGAAAAGGAAGATGAGCAATAGGGCCATGGTCAAGGCCTCAATTTCAGAGGCTGTTATTATAGATGAGATTGTTGCCTTTGTCGGAACATATTTTCCTCCTGATGTTGATACGAGATTGATTAGGGTTGGCCGCAATTACGATGGTGGTTGTCCGTCTAAGGGAAACATCTCTGTATTTTCATCCCCTGGTCGGTTCTTCGGCAAATGGGTTGGTACGCGTACGTTAACCGCTAAAGAGTTTGCCGCGGTCTCACTCTATGTTCTTCTTAACTGTGACGAGGCTGGGGAAGATATCAAGTAAGTCATTGATGTTATGTTTATGCCTCATCGATTAAATTATGCATGTTTAATTACCTGCATATGAAATGCCTTGTTTAACCCTATTGCAGAATGTTTGAAGATTTAGCTCAGGATTTATCTCTAGAACTCATCGCAACTAGGACAGACAGAGAATTTCCAAACTGGCTAAGAAAATATGTAAATATTTCATTTCATTCAAATTTATTCTATACACTTTTTTAAACATTCAATCTTAAAATTGTATTAAATTGGTTACATATTGTCTTATAGATAGCTGAACATCCGGGTGATGCCAAAGCTGCGAGGTTAAGACATTTAGCAGGAACTCCGTACTTGAACGTTAATTTATACAACGGTTATTTCGTGAATGGCTATGTGTTTCATACCAAAGCTTATGGGGGCTCTAAATTAACGTGGAATAGCGGTGTGAAGCTTAAAGGAAACCTTGATTATTATGGCGTCCTGAAAGAAGTAGTCGAGGTGGAGTATTTGGGTGGAAACAATGTTGTCTTGTTCAATTGTGATTGGCGAGATGCTGTGCGAGGTGTTAAGAAGCACGCCATATTTGACCTCGTCGATGTAAAGGACTCGTCCAGACATAATGGCGACGACGTCTTCATCTTAGCATCTCAAGCACAACAGGTATACATGACTCCCTACCCTCGTCGGCGACCCGACGGATGGTGGGCTGTCTGGAAGACCAAGGCTAGGAGCATGATTGACAACCTACCCTCGTCGACAACTACAGAGTCGTCATTAGAAACACCCTATCAAGAGGATGAAATGCCAGTGCCACCTAACGTTTCATCAGCTAATCATCCATTAGATGATGTCACTCATATTCCTCAAAATGTTGATGAACCCGAGGAGGATTTCTTACCAGTGAATTTGCCACCTCCTCTACCTCGTTCAGGTCATCTCGTGCACATTGATATTGATGAATCAGAGGAAGAGGAAGAGGAAGAGGAAGATGAAGAGGAAGAGGACGTCAAACCAGAGTTTGATTCATCAGAGTCCGAAGACAAAGATGAAGAACTTGAGTTTTGTAGTAATTCAGATTCCAGTGATGATGATGGGGATGGAGATTAATAATAGTTTAAAGTTTTATATGTATTGTGAATGCTTTAGATTATTAGAGCTTTAAAGTTTTATATGTATTGTGAATGCTTTATATTATTAATAGTTTAAAGTTTTATATGTATTGTGAATGCTTTAGATTATTAGAACTTTAAAGTTTTATATGTATTGTGAATGTTTTAGATTATTAATAGTTTAAAATTTTATATGTATTGTGAATGCTTTAGATTATTAGAACTTTAAAGTTTTATATGTATTGTGAATGCTTTATATTACTAATAGTTTAAAGTTTTATATTTATTGTGAATGCTTTAGATTATTAGAACTTTAAAGTTTTATATGTATTGTGAATATATTGTTTCCTATTGTTAAAGTTGTATATTTTAATATTTTTAGTGTATTTAGATATGAGTTCTAGTAGAGCGGGCAGGAAGACACGCCCCGTGTACACATCTATTATTGGGACGCAACCGTCCCGATCCAGTACAGGTGCTACCGGTACTGATGATGTCGACCCTTCACTTAGTAGTACCAGCTCCACCTCTGGGCCCGATACTCCTACTCCTGTCGATTCTGAGGGGAGGACGTTTCTCCAGATATCGCCACTTTATGACCAGTATGTAACTCTTCATTAATTTGATATAAGTTGGTTCCATTTTGTTTTATATACCCCCTCCGTTCCGGCCTAAAAGGCACAAAATAGAGAGGGCACGCAAAATAAGAAATGTGATGTAGGAAAGAGAAAAAGTATAAATGTTGTGAGTATGAAAAATTAAATAGGAGAGAGAATGAGTGGGAGGTGATGTAAGAAAGAGAATATTGTGAGTGTAAAAGTAAAGTAGGAGAGAGAATGAGTGGAGAGAATAGTGATTTAAGGTTTCCTTTTTGGGAAAGTGCCTTTTTAAATGAGACGCCCAAAAAGGAAATTTATGGCTTTTAGGTTGGGACGGAGGGAGTATAATTCATTATTTAAGTTAAAATGTTATTGTATAAATATACTTGGCAGGTTTATAGGTGCATACCCTACTCCAGGGGCAAAGATTGGGCTGTATTGGCGGTCTCGGGTCATGCCAGAGTTTTGGTCCAACTGGAAATCATTGTCACGGGAGGAGAAGGAGAATGCTTGGGAGGAGTTTAAGGTAATGTGTTAATGGTGTTTATTTAAAACTTAAATGTTAGTTTGTTATTAAAATGTTATAATTAATAATGATTATACTCTTTTAGTTTTGTAATGTTATCATTATATGTTGTAGTTGAAATTTACATGGGCGTCGGATATCGATGAGGCGTCGGTTAAATTTATTTTCAAGCAACAGTGTCAGAAGTTATTTCGGGATCATATTGGTAACATATTAATCTATCCTTCATTAGTTTAATTAACAACGATTATACTCTTTTAATTTTATAATGTTAATATTATATGTTTACGAGATATTCATATTTTTATAGGTATGACGAAGTCTAAATTTTATATTAAGCGGCTCGCGGCGGAATTACAGCCCTTGACACCTCCTTGGATGACCGAGGAGGTGTTTCTTCGCTTTTGCGAACATTGGTCGTCGGATGCGGCGAAAGCTATTGCCCAACAGGCTAAGACAAATAGAGCAGGCACAATCGGGATCGGCGACAAAGCATACGATGGGGACGATCGGGGTCGGCGAGCATCACCACCGTATGGTACGTATGTTATTTTAAATGTAGTAGTGTATGCATGCTTTTAAATAGGTTTATGTACGTATGTTAGCTGGGAGCCATGTTGATGCTATGAAATTCATGATTTTAGTGTAAATGTAGTGTATGTTTTCTTTTCTAAGATTATCCCTAAATCCTAATGAATTAAGTAAATATTATACTCACAACTTTAGTGATTAAAGAGAACATTTTTTTATCACAAGGATAATATGGGAAGCTAAATGTTGCGCATTTATACAATTTCAAAATAATAATCTCGCTTATTTTATTCATAGGAAAAGGAACATGGCCCGAATGTCAGTTTTTTGGATGTTTTCGTTAGCACCCATGTTCGAACTCCTACGTCGCCCGATCAAACTCCGCAATGGGTTGACGATCGCTCTGCATTGGCCTTTGTAAGTTAATTTATTTATATTTAAATGACTTGATTTTGAATATGTAAATTTATTTATGTACATTACATTGTGTATATGATTATAATTGTTTGTTTTATTTTGGCAGAGTACATATCAAGCCGCCGTTGTTCCCGAAGGTACGCCTCCCGGCCAGCCCATTCCTTTCGTGCCTGAAGTTTGGCGCTCGATCACCTCAGATGGACATCCAAAGAGAGGAGACCGATTGTTAGGGATGGGAGATTACGGGCGGCAATGCCCATCAACGTCGACCGGCTGTCGGCCAAATCTTTTCACGCCCGAGACTCGGTATAATGATCTGAGGATCGACACTCTGGAGGCTGAGGAGAGACGCGTGGGTGCAGATACTAGGGCACAGCTTTTGGGCACTTTGGAGGCTCAGGAGCAGCGTCTGGCGGAGAATGATCGGATATTTGCGATGTTGATGGCCCATATGCAGAATCAGCAGCAGGGTAATAATTTTCAGCCTCCCCAATTTCCCCCGAGTTGATTTCGTACTACTTTATACTTTTTTGTAGTAACATTTGTGATATTTGTTTGTAATAACATTTTGGGTACTGGGACCCCCCCCCCCCGCCTCCCCACCGATTTGGTACCCGCGGGAGCCCCAGCTCCCCCCCCCCCATTTGGTACGCTGATATTTGGTTTATTTAGATTCCCCTATTTGGTACGCTGATATTTGATTTTTTAGATCCCCCCCTATCTATTGAATTGTTATATCAGGTACAAAAAAATTAGTAAATTTGATATTTTAAATTATTTTTTATTTTATTTCATTATCAGCGACGGAAATTTCAGTCGCTGTATTAGTTAATTTTAATTAAATTTTTATTCTAGCGATAGAAATTTCCGCCGTTATGTCAATTTATTTTAATTAAAATTTTATTTTCACCGGCGGAATATTCCGTCGCTGGAATAAAAATATATTTAAATTAAATTAAAAGAGCGGCAGAAATTACCGTCGCTTGATTAATTTAATTTAATTAAATTTTTATTTCAGCGACAGAATATTTCGCCGGTGAAAATAAAAATTAATTAAATTAAATTATCTCAGCGACGGAAATTTCCGCCGCTGAATTAATTCATTTTAATTAAATTTTTATTTCACCGACGGAATTAATTTCGTCTGTAAAATCAAAGGTATACCGGCGGAATTTGGTCCGTCGGACCACTGCGGCGGGATGATAGTGGCGGACCACAGACGAAAAAAATTTCGTCGGTGTTGAACTTTAGCGACGAAATTTTGACTTTTGCGGCCGAAATTTTCGCCGCTAAAACATGTTTTTCTGGTAGTGTATCATAACCGAGCAAGGCACCTCGTCCTCGGACCTCTTCCTCGTCGTCAAGGAAGGTCACCTCGTCCTCGGATGGAGGTCACCTCGTCCTCGGAGGGAGGTCTCCCCGTCGTCAAGGGAGGTCTCCTCGTCCTTGGATGGAGGTCTCCTCATCCTCGGACCTCGTCCTCGTCCTCGTCGTCAAGGGAGGTCACCTCGCCATTGAGACTTGATCATTTCGCTTACTAAGTCTAGGTCGACTTAGGGAAATGACGAGAAAGCTTGGTTCGAGGAAGGTAGAGAAGCCCATTTCCTTCTTCGTACATCATACTTAGGATTATGTTTAGGGCTCAATCCACTTGGACCTTATCCAAACTAGCCCAAATTCATATCTCAATTTATACCGTTCGCACCCTACTAAATAGATTGTAAAAATTAAGTGACAAGGACATGTTAAAAATGGGTTACAAAAGAATGGGCGGATAAAAGTGATGTTAGTAAAAGGAATCGTTTTACAAGCGGTTGTTTCTTTCGACATAGTAAGACTTTCAAATGCTAAACTATTAAGGGAAAACTTTAAGAACTGTAATATACTTTTTGGCTTTGCTTGGTTATGAAATTTTTATGTTGAATGTTTTCACACTATTTTCTCTATATTCAGTATAAGCAACGAGACTTATGCCAAGCCATTTGAAGATATTTGAAGAAATGCATCAAGCCAAGACTGAAACCTCAAAATAGCGGATTTCTACACAAACTACGCGTATTGAGGGTAAGGACTATTGCTTAAAAGTATACTTCCTCTGTCCCGTCCGACTTAAGACGTTTTGCCATTTTGGGCGTCCCACCCGACTTAGGACGGCCCAAAATGGAAAGTTTATATTATTTTTATATTAAATGGGACCCACTTGTCATACTCACAACAATAATTCCATCACTATTTATCTCACTCATTCTCTCTCCTATTTAATTTTTCACACTCACAACACATCTTCCACTCATTCTCTCTTCTAATATTATAATAGTATTCCTTAATCTCCGTATCGGAAGTGAATGTCCTAAGTCGGACGAGACGTAGGAAGTACTTATTTTTGCATACCACTTTTCCAATGCTCTTTAAAATTTGAGTTAGATTTTTTTTCATCGTTAATACATATGTTCATGTAGATGTAGCTAGACATGAAAAAACGATTCACTGTTTCAGTTTCGGTTCCGTGGAACTATGGAACCTAGATGGAGCCGGTAAACCATGGTTTCCGTTTCCAGTTTCGAAACTCCGGTTTCAATGTCCTCTTCCTTTTTTGTTTTTTTTGAAACTTTTTGGTCATTGTTTTTTTCAGAATTGTATTTTGATCACTGTTTTTTCAGAAACTGTATTTTGGTCACTAATTTTTAGTCACTGTTTTTCTAGAAAGTGTATTTTGGTCACTTTTTTCAGAAACTGCATTTTGGTCACTATTTTTCCAGAAACTATTAAAAATCTAACGATTTTGAATGAAAATGAATTAAAAACTAATATTTTTAACCGATTTTGTTAAAAAAAAAGTAACTGAATTGATTAAAAACTAAGATAAATGCAAACCGCTTCGCCGGTTCTTAAAAATGTTGAGCCCGGATGGAACAGTGAACCGCATGGTTTCGGTTCTCTCCGGTTCCTCAGGGCTCCCGTTTCCCGTTCCGATTCAGTTTCCCGATTTGGTCTGGTTCCGGCTTGCCCATTTCTAGATGTAGCATGATGGAGTAAAGTTTTGGAGAGTATATAAAAATTGATAGGTGTGTAGAAAATTAGGTGAGAATTTTGTTGACAAGTTGGTCCTTTTTTTGATAATTATTATTGTTTATTAGTGCTGATAATTTGGGTTAATTTTTCTTTTGCAGTCGATATTTTGGTTTTAAAAGGAATTCACTTTTCTTAGGAAAATCATGTTCTTCTTAACATCGTGTAATGTTTGATGGACTGTCAAAGCTTTAATAATAATTCATATTCTTGAGATCTTATGGTGTTTAACTATCCATATGTAGTTTTTGACCTTGCAAAAATATAATTTCTTTAGTGACCAAAATATGAATTTTGCCAAAAA
The DNA here is from genome assembly GCA_022495995.1 of Adenophora triphylla var. japonica. Taxonomy (NCBI): domain Eukaryota; kingdom Viridiplantae; phylum Streptophyta; class Magnoliopsida; order Asterales; family Campanulaceae; genus Adenophora; species Adenophora triphylla. Next base: position 49,145 of record JAFEMH010006652.1, read on the forward strand.
TTACATAATAGCCTATTACTTCAACAAATTTGTAATGTATCATTCACATTGATTTAGTCTTTAAAGGCGAATAATTGCTTGAAAAACCTAAATATGAAATTTTACTCATTCTAGAAACTTAGAAAAAGGATGCATAAATGATTCTCCCTTTTTCTAAGTTTATGGAATGAGTAAAATCTCATAGAATTTTTAGGTTTTTCAAGCAATGCTTCGCCTTTAGACACTAAATCAATGTGGCTGATACATTACACATTACGAATTGGTTGAAGTAGTAGGTTATTATGTAATTTTAGGCAAAACTCATATTTTGGTCACTAAAGAAATCATATTTTTCCAATTTCCTCATTAATGTTTATTTTTTGCAATGTCCTCGTTCAAATACACGATTTTTGCAATATTCTTACACCGTAAACGGAGACGTTAATTTTTTTAATTGTAGAGGGGCACATATACTAACAACAATTATAAACTTAACTTGTTTGAGTATGACATAGATCATAATTTTGTTGCTCATATCTTGTTAGAGTATGAAAAAAAAAAAAATTCTGAGTCGAAATGACTTCTCATTTCTCAATTATTGTTTTGCATATTCAGAGAACATAAAACTACGCCCACAACATATCATTTGCCTTTGGGATTGAACAGAGCCAAATCTCTTACTAATAATCTATAATTCGGGTACCACGAGTAAGTTGTTGTTGGGATTGGAGTCCTAAACTACAAGGAAGAAAAGGGGCCTAAGTCGGAGGAGTTGCTGAATCAAGGGGAAATTCGGGGAAGACATTCTGCCGTGATGGGCGACCGCCCATGAGTACAGAAGGTTTGGGCTCGGGGAATTTTGGCTTGGGCGACCGCCCATGTTGTCTTGGGCGACCGCCCACGTGTCGGATCAGAATTTTCTGCAGCAGATTTGTTTCCTTTTCTGATTAGAACTCTTCTTAAATTAGATTTAGGGTTCCTTGTATTACTATATAAGCATAATTTCGGCCTAGAACATATTGTAGCAACATATTAGAGAGGAGACTAATACATATTGGCTTGGCAATTGCCCCCGGACGTAGTTCACGAGTTGGTGAATGAACCGGGTAAACAACTCTTGTGTTCTTGTGTGTGATTGTTTCTTTCTTGTACGTGTGGGTGTGTTGACTTCTTTGTCTTGATTGCAACGGGGGAGCACCAATTTCACAACAACTGGTATCAGAGCTTTGGTTCGGAGGATTCAAAATCTTTTCATTAGTTGATTAATTTTGAATCGCGTTCTTGGGGATTTTGGTGAAGCAGTCAAGATGAAGAACTCAATCGAGAAATTCAACGGTGTGAATTTCACGTTTTGGAAGACAAGGATTGAAGACTACCTTTATTGTAAGGATCTTCATGGACCCTTGAAGGCGAAGCCCGAAGACATGTCACAAGGGGATTGGGAGACGTTGGATCGGAAGGCGTTAGGAGCGGTAAGGAGTGCCTTAACCGACGACGTTGCACGGAACGCTATGGAGGCCAAGACAACGGTGGAGTTGCTACAAACGCTGTCCGACATGTATGAGAAGCCGTCAAATATCAATAAGGTGCATTTGATAAAGAGGTTTGCGAATACGAAGATGTCAGAGGGGCAGACAGCGGCAAGTCATATCGGCAATTTCAAAGGTATGGTGGACCAATTGAAAAGTGTTGATATTACTTTCTCCGATGAAGTGCTAGCTTGTTTTCTACTAAAATCATTGCCTGATAGTTGGGAGGTTACTGTCACAACGATTAGTACGTCGAAAACAGCATTGGTGTATACGGAGGTTAGAGATCTCATCCTTCAAGAGGAATTGCGAAGGAAAGAGAAAAGGGGGGAATCGTCCGTAGATGGGGCTGCACTTAGGGTGGAGAGAAAAAGAGGTGGACCTAAAAAGGGGAAAAAGGTCAAGTGCTACAATTGTGGTGAATTGGGGCATATCAGTTATGACTGTCCGGGAAAAGGTGGTGGTGCTAACGTGGTGGATGATGGTGGTGATGTATTAATCCTAGGGGAGGAGCAGTCGGGTGAAGATTGGGTGTTGGATTCTGGAGCTTCTTGTCATGCTAGTGGGGATGCAGAATCAATGAAGCGGTACAAAACTGGAGATTTTGGGGTTCTCTATCTTGGTGATGGTCAACCATTGAAGATCAAAGGTAAGGGGGATGTGATGATGAAGACACCTAACGGGGCTGTTTTACAACTACATGACGTGATGCATGTTCCGAATTTGAGGAGAAGGGTGATTTCTGTGGGACAACTCGACAGTGAAGGGTATGGTGTTTCTTTCATTGGTGGGTCTTGGGAAGTCACAAAAGGGGCTAAGGTGTTGGCTCATGGGGTTAAGGGGAAGATGTTGTATTCTACCTACAATGTCGATGTTCGTTCCGGTGGGAGCAAGAGGCTTAAGAACCGGCCTGTTGGTGTAAAAAGGGGAGACATCAAGAAACGGTATGTTGGGGAGGACTCAAAGTTGATCAACGTGGTGTGGAAGTCCAAGGGCCCTAACAGAGAGCGGTTTCAGACCAAGAACAGTCGATGCAAGAAACAAGGTGTGTCCAAGTTTCAAGGGGAGGCATTGCGAGGAAGGTGGGTCTGGAGAGAGAAGGCGAAGTTAGACTTGCGGGGAGAAATCAAAGTAGAAGCTGATTTGGGGAGGCAAGAACGATCTAACACGGAGAGGTTGAAACGTCGCTTGGTTTCAACTCGCCTTAGTACTTGAGGAGAGGTGTGGTAGTGTCAAGCCAATATGGATGAGGGGAATGTGTTCGAAGGTCTTTACTCCGTGGTGGGAGTTGATGGGTGATTTTATGTTTGTTAGTTTAGTCTCCGGTGGGAGATTGTTGGGATTGGAGTCCTAAACTACAAGGAAGAAAAGGGGCCTAAGTCGGAGGAGTTGCTGAATCAAGGGGAAATTCGGGGAAGACATTCTGCCGTGATGGGCGACCGCCCATGAGTACAGAAGGTTTGGGCTCGGGGAATTTTGGCTTGGGCAACAGCCCATGTTGTCTTGGGCGACCGCCCACGTGTCGGATCAGAATTTTCTGCAGCAGATTTGTTTCCTTTTCTGATTAGAACTCTTCTTAAATTAGATTTAGGGTTCCTTGTATTACTATATAAGCATAATTTCGGCCTAGAACATATTGTAGCAACATATTAGAGAGGAGACTAATACATATTGGCTTGGCAATTGCCCCCGGACGTAGTTCACGAGTTGGTGAATGAACCGGGTAAACAACTCTTGTGTTCTTGTGTGTGATTGTTTCTTTCTTGTACGTGTGGGTGTGTTGACTTCTTTGTCTTGATTGCAACGGGGGAGCACCAATTTCACAACAGTTGTATGACATGAAGACTTAGGTTTGAGTCGAAGAATCTAGTTGACTTGGACCTAGTTGATATATGAATGTGTTCATTTATAATATGATATTTCTTCTTTCTCTAATCATTCTTTGAAAATGTTAATGAAGTATTGACTTCCATGCACATCATGCATAATTTAGAGAAATAAAATTTATTTATTATTGTTTAAAGGTAATTATCTTCCTTGATTCATCCAATACAATTCCCAGCTATATATACAAGAGTCCCTAGCTAATCTATTGCCTATAATTAGCCTAACAATATTACATTCACACTTATCAAATATACACTTGCCTAATCTATGAGATATACACTTAATTACACACGTGATTCTCTCAATTGCAAATATATGAATATTTGCTATTACTAACAGACCCCCGCAGTCGAAGCGGGAGGGGGACGGATGCTGAGACTGGAGCGAAAGTCATCAAAGAGTATACGCGGAAGCCCTTTCGTGAAAATATCCGCCACCTGGAATCTTGAAGGAACATGGAGTACCCGGACTTGTCCTTTTTCAACTTTCTCACGAACAAATAAAATATCCATTTCAATGTGCTTGGTACGTTGGTGTTGGACAGGATTTCCGGACAGATAAATAGCACTTATGTTATCACAGTATACAATAGAGGCTTTTGTAATCGGAACATGCAACTCCAATAAGAGATTCCGTAACCAACAAGATTCAGAGACGACATTAGCAACTCCCCTATACTCGGCCTCGGCACTAGATCGAGACAGGGTAGGTTGTCGCTTAGACGACCAAGAAATCAAATTGTCTCCCAAGAAGACACAATAGCCGGATGTGGATCGTCGAGTGTCAGGGCACCCACCCCAATCGGCATCAGTATAAGAAGTGAGAGAAGAGACTGAGGAACGAGATAAATGAAGTCCCAAGTGAAGAGTCCCTCGGATATAACGTAATATGCGTTTCAAGGCCGACATATGAGTGTCCCGCGGATCATGCATATGAAGACAGATTTGTTGAACAGCATATGAGATGTCGGGTCTGGTGAATGTGAGATATTGTAATGCCCCTGCAAGACTTCGATACAAAGATGGGTTCTCGTAAGGAACACCACTGAGACTGCCAAGCTTGGCCTTAGTGTCAACTGGTGTCGCAGAAGGCTTACAAGAAGACATTCCGGCCCTCTCAAGTATATCCTCGGCATATTTTTGCTGGCTTAGAAATAATCCGCCATCATAATGAGTAACCGCTATGCCCAAAAAATAATTTAAAGGACCAAGATCCTTCATTGCGAATTCAGATGCAAGAGTGGTCATGATGGACTGTCGGAGTGAATCAGAGGAGGAGACCAATATAATGTCATCCACATAAAGTAATATATATGCAATATCTCGACCCTGACCATAAATAAATAGAGAATGATCTGATTTGCTATGAGTGAAACCCATAGTAGAGACGTAATCAGCAAATCGGCGGTACCAAGCTCGGGGTGCCTGTTTTAAACCATACAGAGATTTCTTGAGTAAACAGACAAAATCGGGGTGAGTAGTGTCCCGAAAACCCATCGGCTGATGCATATACACAGTTTCCTGCAACGTGCCATGTAAAAAGGCATTTTTAACGTCCAGCTGATGAATGGACCATGCCTTAGAGAGGGCAAGACTGAGGACAGTGCGGATGGTAGCCGGTTTAACAACCGGACTAAATGTTTCCGTGCAATCAAGACCAACTTTTTGAGACCTGCCATCACCAACAAGGCGAGCCTTATACCGCTCAAAAGAACCATCAGATTTCTTTTTGTGAGAAAATATCCACATACATCTAATCACATTCACATTAGGGGGACGGGGTACTAAATCCCAAGTCTTATTTTTAATTAAAGCATCAAATTCATCTATCATGGCCATTTTCCAATTAGGGTCGGACAACGCCACTTTAGGATTCAATGGAATAGGTGACGGAGAAACTGATGAGACAAGATTAAAATGAACCTTGGGTTTAGAAATACCATGCATGCTTCTTGTGACAATGGTTCGGGAATTGACATGAGGTGCCGGAGTAGGAGGAATGTGAGAAGAGAGAGGTGGAATGGGCTATGGTGGAATGGGTTGTGGTGGAGGAATAGATGAGTTGTTCGGCGGGCTAGAATTGCTGGATAGAGGCGGCAGCCCAGTTGACAAGGGAGCTGTTTAGGCCGGAGTGGTAGTGGGCTAGTGAGACTGAACTTGGGCCAGTGGGGCTGGAAGTGACTCCGAAGGTGTTTCCTGGACTAAATTTGGGCCAGGTGAAGGAGTAGATAGTTGGGTGTGGACCTGTTGAAGCACCAATGGGCTTAAATCATCATTGAGAAAATTATAGTCCCTTGGCAATTTATCAGTGACCATTGATGTGGCAAATGGGAACTGTTTTTTTTATCAAAAACAACATGTCTTGAGAGTATGATTTTATGTGTAGTAAGGTCATAACATTTATATCCTCGGTGGTTTGGAGGATACCCCAAGAAAACACATGGATTGGAGCGGACATGTAATTTATTAATGGTAGATGAGGGAATAAGGGGAAAGCATAGACACCCAAAAACTCGTAGATGTTCGTATGATGGGATTCGAGCATAAAGAAGTTGAGTAGGGGATAAATTCTGCAACTTTTTATGAGGAATGATATTTAATAGATAAGTTGCCATGGCTAATGCATGATGCCAAAAATTAGCCGGCATAGAAGAATGAGCAAGAAGTGTACGCACCAAATTATTGATAGTGCGAATGGTGCGTTCGGCTTTTCCATTTTGTAAGGAGGTGTGAGGGCATGAAAAACGGAAAACCATCCCATTATTTAGACAGAATGAGTGAAAATTTTAATTGTCAAATTCCCTGCCATTGTCACACTGAAAGCATTTAATAGAACGTTTGAACTGAGTTTTAATCAAACGACTAAATGAGAGAAATAAAGGAAAAACTTGAGACTTGTTACTTAATGGAAATGTCCAAAGAAAATCAGTGAAATCATCAATGAACAAGACATAATATTTTTGACCCGAAGATCTTAGGACGGGAGACGCCCACAAGTCACTATGAATGATATCAAACGGCAAAAAAGTAGTCAAAGTAGAAGCATAAAATGGTAATTTAACTTGCTTTCCAAGCACACAAGAAGAACAAATACCACTAAACGAAGAAGTTCATCAAGTAATTAATCTAGAATTGCAAATGGAGCTAAAGACAGGTGCTCCGGGATGACCTAAACGGTCATGCCATAAACGAGGACATAAAGTAGCAAAACTGGAGGGACGGAAGCGGAGGAGATGGCATTGGTGGTGAAGGGGTACAAGTCACCGGTGCTATCACATCTCAGAATGGGTATCCCGGTTCGGATATCCTTCACAGAAAAACCAAATGCATCAAATTCGACAGTTACGTTATTATCGGTTGTAAACCGACGAACAGATACTAAATTCTTAATTAAATTGGGGGCATGAAGGACATTAGACAATTTTAAAAGGGGGAAAGGTGAGGGAAGGCAGTGTTGTCCATAACCTTTAACGGGAATAGTATGACCATTACCAACAATGATAGATTTATTATGATTGCTTAAATCAAAATAAGATGAGAGCATACCTTGAGAACCCGTCATGTGTGATGTAGCACCAGTGTCCATATAAAGGCGATCATCTGGAACATTCAGCGACATGGTATGCATAGCCGCCTCAATATCTGTGGGCATGTAAGAAGCAGAATCAGACATTGGATAGGTGTGGGCTGCATAAGCTTGAGCCGTGTGGGCTGAATAAGGTTGGGTTGGCCTCTGTCCCAAAACTCCACGGGCATTAGACGGACGGGGAGATGGTACTATTGGGTAGGGGCATGGAGGAGGCGCAACCATGTAACCAGGTGGAGGAGGCGTCCATCCAGCAGAGTAATTCCACCATGGGGGTGGGGGCTGCTACGCCCTAGGTTGACCTTGCTGCTGTTGTTGAGACCCACGACCGCGACCACGACCTTCCTGATTTTTACCCTTATTACCACTGCTACTGCCACCATGATTCTTCTAACCCTTGTGTGAGTACCCCGACCCGAACTCGTGTTTTTGGGTCTGCCCATTTATTTCATTTTGAGCCAATTTTTATTATTTATTATTCATTAGTTTTGGGCCTGCTTAGCTTCGGCCCATTTTGCCTAAAAGCGAACCGGTGTCATACGACACCCAAAATTATTCCCAGTCAGTATTAAATAGAGGATTATCCTCATTTGTAAAGAGGGGGACACGGGAAAAGAAAGAGGAAAATACTCTTTCTTTCTCCCTAAGCAATGCAAAGGAATTCTCTCTCTCATATTTCTCTCTCTAAAACGGAAATTACAGAGGGACTCCCCTCCCCGGTCTTCTCCTCCTTCTCCGATCAACAACAACCGCAAAGGCCTCCCTCCTTCTCCGGTCTCCTTGACCTTCTCCCTCTAATCAGTCGACCAATCGCCTTCTTCGCCCCAAATCACCTCTAAAACCACCTCCAACAACCACCGTTTCCACCGGGCTCTGCTCCTCTATCCAAAGCGGCGCCGCCCCAACCACGCCGAGCCTACCACCAGTCTCTCTCCCTCTAAATTGGCCGAAGCAGCCATCACCGTCCTCTCAATCGCTCACCGGTTGTGTCGCCTCCCACAAAGTCACCGGAGTCCACCTTCTCCTACTTCGACGTCGACGGTGAGTTCAAAACCAGTTCGCCGGAATAACCCCACCGTTGCCAGCTCTGGTTCCTTTCCAGTCCTTAGCGTCGTCGTCAAATCTGCTACAGAGACTCCTCTGTCTCCAACAAGACAGACTCACACGTATTTGCCATTGTAAATATACTCAGTCCGAGATCTGATTTCCGGAGCTGATTGAAGACTCCCTATACCGACGGGGTATAGGGAGGTGTGGATCTACGAGGGTAACGTTACTATTCCATCCTCTCTCCCTATTTTCATCTCCCTGTTTCGAATGATATGCTGGGACTTGTTGTTTGATTTCGGATCTCTGATGGAATATGTTTTGTTCTACTGTCTAGATGTTGTGTTCATCTGTGCTGATTATGGATCTCGTTCCATTTCCATGTTTGTCATTAATAATCTGCTGATTATGGATCTCGTTCCATTTCCATATTTGTCATTGATAATCTGTTAATATGTACCTAGATCTGTTCTGCCTGGGTTTATGCTTGGAATAATCTTGTTCAGATTCTAGTGTTGTATTTACACAATGGTTGGACTTGTGATTTGTGATTTGTGATTAAAACATGAAGATGAGTGTGAATCATCTATATTCACACTCATCTGAGTGTAGATCCCTTCCCCCGTAGTTTCAGAATGTTTTGGATCGTTTTGTTGAGTTAGGAGGTGATGGCCCATCACTCATATTTGGCCATCAACGCCATATGATCCTCCCACAATACTCGTTTGTTACTGTCGTTGCTTGAGTTAGGAAGTGAGGGTTTTTTAATTGTGACCCAAGAAATGTGGTCATTCACATTGGGTCACTGAAACCCCATGACCTTCCCATAATACTCTTTATCTCAGTCTCTTCGTTGTTCTAGTTAGCTTCTTAGCTTTAGAATGTTATTGGTGGTATAACCACTCCCCTTTGTAGAGACATTCTGACCAGGACATCCTGTGTCATACGACATCCAGGCCCTGAGCAGTCCTGTGTCTGACGACATCCAAAGTCCCTGGACAGACTTTCTCAACCCATTTCCTTGTAATTCAATTTCATTAATTGTAAGTGGGATGTGGCCTCTCACAGTAAAAAGGTTCACAAGTTGTAATCCCTCATTTTAATCAATAAAACAAAGCATCAAATGCATTTTATTACATATATCGTCTCACATAATTGCACACACTTTTGAATGGTCTTGAATGTTGAACATAGAAAGACTCGTCTACGGACGAGGCGTGTTGGGTGAACTCTCAAGTTCTTCCCAACACGTAACCTGACTCCCGGACCCAAAATTCTCTTTAAAGGTTTTTCAATGTTTTCCTTAAAAACGGCGTGGCGACTCCCAAAGATAAATTCACATTTTATCTTTTAATATTTATTTTTTCGGCGAGCGTTCATTCAGTGGCGACTCCGCTGGGGACTTGAAACCTATTTTCAAAAGTGGGTCAAACTTTCGTGATTGTTCAACATTCACTTCATTCATTTATGTGTGCTTTATTATGTGACATAATATGTGTATAAATGCATTTAATGCTTTGTTTTATTCCCTCCCCTTCTTAGCTTCCTGCTTTGTTGCATTGGTGCCTGGGGCATGAACTATCGCATTGTGCTTGGGGGCTGGGGCTGGTTTGGCCTTTATTCAGTGCCTGGCTGTGTGACTCCTTATGTCACGCGACACAATTGACCTCATCAATCTTGTGTCACGCGACATAAGTGGTCAAGTTACAGGATTTGATTTCTTTGTACAGGTTGTGATTGTGGGGCAGTTCCCCATGATCAAATTATTGATCCTGATTATTATACTCTGTGGGGTGTGTGTGTTATTTTTCCATTTCATCCCCTTTTCGAAAAAAAAAAACAAAACAACAAAAAAAAAAGCAAAAAAAATATTTTTCTAGAAAATACCTTCACACTACTCGCACGCTACCCGCACATAGAGTTAGAACCCGGGAGTGTACGAACGGCATCGCGGAAAGTGACGTGTTTCGCTAAAGTTTAAGCGCCTGAAGTCCTCCTAGCCTGTGAGTCAGCCAACACTTGTCCGTGACACACTTTCTACCGTGACCGGTTGGTTTTTGGCAAAATACTTTTCAAAACATGTTCCAAACTCGATTTTCAAAATTTTCTCACAAAGTCCGAGTCATGCTTCGTCTCCAAAAAATCTTGGCATACTCTCCCTCTTCATGTCAGAATTACGACTTAATTCAAACGTAAGTACACGTTAAGACCTCTACATATCTCGACGTAGGTACATATCGATTTCTCGACTTGGCTTCGTAAAAAGTCATGACGCGTTCTCGACATGTGTCAACGCGGGACCATGTCGAATTCTTAGCGCATACTAACAAGAGTTATGCCGAAATTTTGCCACTAAGTGACGAGAGGCCATGCCGGATTTTTCAACTCAAAATGAGGAGAGGTCATGCCCAATTCTTCTAGGGTTTTACCTGCAAATTGCGGTCTCGTACATTCAAATGTACTTTTGACCCTCTCTCCTCTCGAGTCTAGACGTTGACTTGGACTTGATTTTGAAAACCCCGAGTTTGACTTGCTTTGGCTCGTATGCCCATAGGTTCGTTCTCCCTTTCGATTGGTGGGTTCCACGTACCCTATATGACCTCTGTCGGGATTGTCCGTCCCGGGAGTGCAATATCGGCGGAACCCACCAGTCCAGGAATAGTGTAGAATGCGAAAATTCTCTTTAAAGGTTTTTCAATGTTTTCCTTAAAAACGGTGTGGCGACTCCCAAAGATAAATTCACATTTTATCTTTTAATATTTATTTTTTCGGCGAGCGTTCATTCACCTTGCCATTAAATTGACGAGGCTGCCCACCATTGACGAAATCCGAAGAATCAACAGAAGCCCCATGATTTGTAGCCACCAATGCAGTGCTGGACAGATTTGCCGCCATAGCCGCCTGCTTCGCCTTCCTTGTCTCCTCCAAAATCAGCTTCGACCGAGCTTCATAAAAAAGAGGGAGGGGGTTGCTTTGTTGTAGGAGTATGGCTACCCCATCATAACTCTCGGACAACCCCGCAATCAATTGAAGCACCATTCGGTTGTTGGAAACTGGAGCCCCAACGTTAGCCAATTGATCTGCCAAGACTTTGAGTTCTTTGCAATAAGAGGAGACATTTGGGAAATCGTATAAGCGAACCTGCGAGAACTAATTCTCCAAATACACAACCCGGGAGTTCTTGTTGTCATGAAAAATGTTCGCTAAATGCTCTCACTGTTATTGAGAAGTGGCATTCGGTGCAAGGATGGTGGTCATCAAATCGTTAGAGATTGTGCCGTAGATCCACTGTAGAACTATGGCATAAAGACGAGACCAAAGAACATCCTCCTTTGCAGGTGCCTTGGCCTTTGCGACGACAGTTGCATCATCATCAGAAGTCTCGGACACCGTGACCGTCTCAGAGGGAGACGGAATAATATGATCGATGACCAAAAAGGCACGGCAGTGGATGCGGAATAGTTCGGCCCATGATGAGTACTGCCCATTCTCCATCTCAAGAACAAGAGGGATGAAGTTCTTGATGTTAGTGACAGTAGGTGCTGGGTGGAACTTGTATTGATCTGCCATAGAAAGAAAAGAAGAAACACACAGAGAACAGAAGAAACTCACAGAGAAAAGAATAAAATGGACGAGAGGGAGAAATGAGGCTCTGATACCATAAAGGTAATTATCTTCCTTGATTCATCCAATACAATTCCCAGCCATATATACAAGAGTCCCTAGCTAATCTATTGCCTATAATTAGCCTAACAATATTACATTCACACTTATCAAATATACACTTGCCTAATCTATGAGATATACACTTAATTACACACGTGATTCTCTCAATTGCAAATATATGAATATTTGCTATTACTAACATTGTTAATTATCATCCAATATCTACTTATAGTTTTGTGTTGCTAGATAGATGCATTAATGTTTTGGAAGAAAACTCAAGTTTCAATGGAATAGTTAATTACGATGATCCTGATTATTGTGTTTGGTGTTGGAACATTGCTATCCCAAAAACCCCATAGCACTCAAGACCGGATTAAGTAAGAGAAGAAGATGTAGTTGTTTTCTAGGCTGATGGTAAGAGAAGAAGATGTAGTTGTTTTCTAGGCTGATGATAAATGTCTTCCTTAGAACTCAGATTATGGAGAGAGTATACAAGAATGATGTAGTTGTTTTCTAGGCTGATGGTAAGCCTCTATATATAGGAAAACAATGACACCTCATTAAGGGACTACACCCTTTCAATTAAGCGGTGTAAAATTACCATTCTGCCCATAATAAATAGGTAATTTCCACCTCGGGAATTCTACACATTTAATTAACATTTAATTAATATTCTATACTTTAAAATAACATTATTTTAATGATTTATACATGTACGTCTACATGCCACTTATATTTATTAAGTATACACATTTTGCAATCCATGTTCTTACAATCTCCCACTTGGATTGCCCAAATATGTGTTTATATTTTAACAAATCCTTAAATAAATTCATATTCCTAATGTAAATGACAATCTGTATGTGCACTTCATTGTTATTCTAAACAATCTCGTCCATTGGTTTTACAAGTATAGAAACTAAAGGGGCAATCGTTGTAATTGATTCGCAACTAAACCCACATTAATCACATATACTCCCTCCGTTCCGCTACAAATCGCACGGTTACTGTTTGCGCGGGGATTAAGGAAAAAAATAATGATATAAATGTTGTGAGTGTAAAAGTAAAATAGGAGAGAGAATGAGTGAAGGGAATAGTAAATTATAATGGTGTTGTGAGTATTAAAATAATGTAGGAGAGAGAATGAGTGGAGGGAATAGTAAATTTTTTTTGCCATTTTAGGAAGTGTGCAATTTATAATGGGCCGCCCAATGAGGAAAGTGTGCAGTTTGTAGCGGGACGGAGGGAGTATATGTTAAACTAAATGACATAGATTAAGTATAGATGTGTAGCATGAAAAACTTAATGAATATATTAAAACATGTATATATATTCCATCAACTATACCTAATTAACCAAATGACATCAATATGAATAAAACAAATAGCAAATAAAGCACAACTCAAACTCCCACTATATTATGCATTATCAAAAGTTGTTTCACCCGTATGAGTATTATGCTCATGAAACATTAAAAGAAATAACTCTTTATAAAACGGATCCGCTAACATGGAGTTTTTTCCTATAAGTTGTAAATCTATTTGTTCATTTTATACTTATTTCTCTTCAACAAGAGACATAATCATACGATGTCTTTCGACATCTTTGCATCCAGTAAAAACAGAATCGGAATACCTAGTGATCTCAAAATGATCCGATTTTGTATACATAAGCATGTAGTTTAATGTTTTATAGGTACTTCATCATTCCTTTGGATGCAACTTAATGTTCTATTTCCGGATTGCTTTGGCATCGATCAAGCATCCCAATAATAAATGCAAGGTCTGGACGAGTACAGACTTGCGCATACATTAAGCTTCCTACTGCCGGTGCATAAGGGATATTTTCCATATACTTGGATTCAAAATTATTTTAGGACATTGCTTTAAACTGAACTTATCTCCTTTAGAGACAGGGGTGTCATGTGGTTTTATAATTTTCCATGCTAAACCTTTGTAATACCTTCTCTATATAGATCTTTTGCGATAATCCCAAAATACCTTGTGAACGATCACGATGAATTTGGATTCCTAATACAAAAATGATTCACCAAGATCTTTCATCTCAAATTTGTTTGAGAGAAATTTCTTAGTTTCCTTTAGAAGGTCCTTATCATGACTAGCAAGTAAAATATCATCCACATATAAGACCAAAATTATAAATCTACTCCCACTGAACTTATGATATACACAATCTTCGCCAAGATACGTTTCAAAACCAAAAAAGAATAACTTGATTAAATTTTAAATACCATTGACGAGAAGCTTGCTTGAGACCATAAATGGATTTCTTAAGTTTACAAACTAATTGATTAGTTTGATCTGAATCAGTCACTATTTCTGGTTTTTTCATATAGATAGTTTTCTCAATGTCGCCATTGAGAAAAGCTGTCTTTACATCCATTTGATGAAGCTCAAGGTCATAATGTGCTACTAGTGTCATAATGATCCTAAAAGCATTTTTAGAGGATATCGTAGAAAATGTTTCTTTATAATCAATGCCTTCCTTTTGAATAAATCCTTTAGCGACAAGACAAGCCTTATATCTCTCCACATTACCTTGTGAATCCCTTTTGGTCTTAAAGACCCATTTACACCCAATGGGCTTCACATTTTTAGGTAATGGGACAAGATCCCAAATGTCATTATCTTTCATTGATTTTAACTCTTCGTTTATGGCATCGATCCATTTATGAGAATTAGAACTATTAATGGCTTCATGGAAGGTGAGCGGCTCATCTCCCACTAAACCTAATGGTTCCTCATTATGGGCAAGATACACATCATAATAATTCGGGATTGCACTCCTTCTTACTCTATTGGATCTCCTTAAGGGCACTAGTTTACCTTGATTTTGAGGTTGTTAAATTTCCTCATCAACATTTTCATGTTGTTCAGCATTTATAGGAGGATCTACATTGTTTTGAATTATATGTTCCTGTTGAATTTTAGGTACAAACCCACCAAGGATTTATCCTTGCCTGTCCCAAGTCAGGATATAGGGTGAGGGTTGCGGTAGGCATGTGACAGCCAGCGTAAAAATTTTGTCACATTATCATGACATGAATCCAAATATGAATATCGTTGAGGCGTTTCCTCAGCAGCGATGTGCTACACTTCAAAGACCTGGGTGTAGTGATAAGTATGCAAAGGTTGCTAGGTCGTCGCCCGGAAGAGACACGCCATCTCTTCGTCCGGGGGTGGTGTCAAATATGCAAGGGTTCCCGCATTGCGGACGAGTGCGGGTAAAGAAGCTAGTCCATGGTAAGTGTAAGGGTAGTGGGATGCGCTTTGGAACTTGGAACATTAGATCCTTGACAGGGAGATCAGTAGAGGTGGTGGATGTTATGAGAAGAAGGAAGATTCACATAATGTGTCTACAAAAAACTAAGTGGGTTGGAGAGAAAGCAAAAGAAATATCACCTTGAGATTTTAAGCTTTGGTACTATGGAAAGGATAAGGGTAGAAATGGAGTGGGTATCATTATTGATAAGGAGTATATTAATGATGTGGTGGAAGTGTACAGGAAGAGTGATCGAATTATAGGCATTAAACTTGTGCTAAGTGAGGAGATTATAACTATTATTTCCGCCTATGCACCACAAGTAGGGTTAGATGCATCTATTAAACAAGTGTTTTAGGAAGATTTAGAGGAGGTAGTGCAACGAGTACCTAGTGGTGATAAATTCGTCATTGGGGTGATCTAAACGGGCATGTGGGGTCTAGTCAACATGGCTTTGAGAGCATACATGGAGGTTTTGGTTTTGGGGAGAGCAATGAAGCAGGAAATAGTATACTGGATTTTGCGTTGACATATGACTTGAGTATAATGAACACTTGGTTCAAGAAGAGAGAATCTCATTTGGTATCCTATAGGAGTGGATGTAATGCGAATCAGATTGACTTCTTCTTAGTAAGAAATGCTTGTAGAAAGAGTTATACAGATTGCAAGGTTATTTCGGGTGAGAGCACAACAACTCAACATAGACTTGTGGTACTTGATTTTCGAAGTAAGAGAATTTCGAGGAAGAGAAAACTATAGGTAGACCCTAGAATCAAGTGGTGGAGACTTCAAGGGGAGAATCAACAGAAATTTGTAGATAAGATGGTCGATACCGGTATTTAGTCGGATAATATGGAGGATAAGGATATAGATTTGACTTGGAATAAGATGGAACATGCCATAAAGGAGGTGGCGAAAGAAGTCCTTGGAGAATCTAGAGGAAATGTGCAACCAAGTAAGGACACATCATGGTGGAACGAGGAAGTAAAACAAGCAATAAAGGGCAAGCGAGATTGCTACAAATTATTGGGGAAATATAGGAGCGACGAGAACTATGAGAAGTATAAGGAAGCTAGAAGAGATTCTAAGAAAGCAGTAAGAGACGCAAGAGCAAAGGTGAATCAGGAACTTTATGATAAGTTGGATACAAAAGAAGGGGAAAAGGATATCTACAGACTCGCTCGTACGAGGGATAAGAGGACACGAGATATTGAGACGGTTAAATGGGTGAAGGATATAGACCAAAGAGTACTAGTCGGGGATAAAGAGATAAAAGAGAGATGGAGTTCGTACTTTGATACCTTGTTCAATGGTGGTCAAGAGCAGGATATTGGAGATTTAAATATCTCTTCGAGTATGGTTAATCGAGATTTTATGCGAAGAATTCAAAAGGTTGAAGTAGAAATGACAATGAAGAAGATGGGATCGAAGAAAGATGTAGGACTGGATGGAATACCAATTGAGGTTTGGAGATGTTTAGGGGAGAGGGGAATAGGTTGGTTAACAACGCTATTTAACAAGATATGGAGAATTAACACAATGCCATTGGAGTGGCGGAAGAGTACTCTGATCCCTTTGTATAAGAACAAAGGTGATGTCCAAGATTGTGCCAACTATCTGGGGATCAAACTAATGAGCCATACAATGAAACTTTGGGAAAGAGTGATTGCACAAAGTCTGAGAAAAATTGTGAATATTTTGGATAACCAATTTGAGTTTATGTCGGGGAGGCAATATATCTTATGAGACAAACCATGGAGAAATATCGGGATCAGAAGAAAGATTTGCATATGGTTTTCATTGATTTGGAGAAGGCGTATGATAAAGTTCCAAGAGAGGTACTTTGGTGGGCATTAGCAAAGAAGGGTGTTTCAAAAAAGTATATTGATATTATCAAGGATATGTATAATGGAGTTAGTACTTGTGTACAGACTAATGTTGGGAAGACTGAAGAGTTTCCTATAAAGATTGGAGTGCATCAAGGTTCCGCACTTAGTCCCTTCCTTTTTGCTTTGATAATGAACGAATTGACGAGGTCAATCCAAAATGATATACCAAAGTGTATGTTGTTCGCAGATGATATTGTGCTGATTGATGAGACAAGATAGGGTGTTGAAAGTAAATTAGAGTTGTGGGGACACACTTTAGAATCTCGAGGTTTTAGACTGAGTAGGAGCAAGACTGAATATTTGGAGTGTAAGTTTAGCAGAGTTGGAAGTAGGGAGGCAGGGGTGGTCACATTTGATGGAAATATTGTCCAAGCTTCTGAGTTTTTTCGCTATCTTGGATCCATTATCCAAAAGGATGGAGAATTATATGGAGATGTGGCTCATAGGATTAAAGCAGGTTGGTTTAAGTGGAAGAGTGCCACAGGGTTTCTATGTGATCGTGGCATGCCCCATAGATTAAAGGGAAAATTCTACCGCATGACAATTAGGCCGGCACTGCTTTACGACACCGAATGTTGGGCCGTGAAACAATGTCACGTGCATAAGATGAATGTGGCGGAGATGCGTATGCTTCGATGGATGTGCGGTCATACAAGAAATGATCGATTGGGGAATGAGGTGATCAGAGGTAAAGTAGGAGTTGCGTCCATTGAGGATAAAATGAGGGAAAATCGTCTAAGGTGGTTTGGACATGTGAGAAGGAGACCGAGTGATGCACCGATAATTAGGAGGCCGGAACAGTGGAGAAATGATAAAATGGCGAGGGGTAGGGGAAGACCCAAAAAAACTTGGATTAGAGTGATTGAAAATGATATGAGTTTACTTGGAGTGGATGCAAGTATGGCGTTGAAGAGGCCAGAGTGGAGGGCAAAAACCCATGTGGGGGGTTGATTATTTATTTATTTTTTTTCAACAGCTTTTTTACATGATGACATATGAGGATTCATGTTAGCCGACCCCAAATTATTTTGGGACTAAGGCTTTGTTGTTGTTGTTGTTGTTGAATTTCAGGTACAAGTAATTGATTTTCAATAGGAACTATAGGTAGATGCATATAGACGGATTCCTCCTCCTTTTTAAATTCAAAACTATTATTCCTAATTTTCCCACTAAATTCAACATCCTCAAAGAACCTAGCATTTCCCGTTTCGAAAAAAAAGTTCTAGTTTTCGGGTCATAAAATTTATATCCCCTAGATCTCTTAGCATACCCTATAAAATAGGGCTAAACCTAATGGAAGTTGCTCTATTGAGAATATAAGCTGCGATTTTTTAATGCATTGCCCCATAATGAGTGAGATAAAGAAGTACAAGAAATCATACTTCTTACCATATCTTTAAGGGTTCTATTACGTCTCTCAGTTACACCATTAATGCTAGGTTTGCTTGGCATGATGTAGTGAGGGACTATCCCACACTCTTTCAAATAGTGAGCAAAAGGACATGAACGTTGTTCACCTGAACCGTCATTCCGATCGTAGTATTCACCACAACGATCGGATCTAACATTCTTAATAGTCTTTTCAAGTTGATTTTCAACTTCAGCCTTATAAGACTTAAAAACGTCCAATGATTGAGATTATTTATGAAGCAAATAAATGTATCCATAATGAGAGTAATCATCTATGAACGTGATGAAATATTGTTGACCATTCCATGAAGGGGTAATGAACGGTCTACAAATATCCGCATGAATTAGTTTTAAGACATCTGAAGCTTTCAATCATTCAAATATTTCTTTAGAGTTTGTAAATTTTCCTTTAAGATATTCAATACAAAAGTTTCTATCTGAAATATCAAGTTTATTTAAGATTTCTTCTGACACAAACTTGTCAATTCTCCTTTTCGAGATATGACCCAAACGCCTATGCCATAAGGTATAAGAATTCTCACTTGAAAACTTTGGTTTTGTGTCTCTAGTTTTGGTTTCATTATTATGGGACTCATTAATTGTCTTGACTATGTCAAGTAAATAAAGATTATCAAGATATGATAAAGTACTAATACCGACAAGCTTGAAATTGAAATAAAGATCACATTTATTATTACCGAACGAACAAGAATACCCTTCCTTGTCCAAAACTGTGATAGATATTAAATTCCGTCTAAAGGACGGTACAATGAATGTATTATTTAGTACAAATAATAGCCAGTACTTATCATTAATCTAAAAGTCCCTATGTCTATAACTTCAACCGGATTTCCAGCTCCCATATAGATGTATCTCTCATCTTCACTAAGGATTCGGTAATTCAGGCAACCCTTTATACATGAACTAATGTGAGTTGTTGCACCAGAATACAACCACCATGTATATTAAGGAATTGAAACCAAATTTGCCTTAGTACAATCAAGACCAAATGACATACCATTCTGAATTCGCCATTCGCGATACTTATAGTAGTTGTTCTTCATGTGAGTAAGGTCCTTGCAAAAGAAGCATTTCTTGACTTTATGATCATTAAATGATCCCTTATGCTTCTTACTTGCAACCGTAATTTCCTTCCCTCTTCTCTTAATTCCACGAGAAGAAGTAAATGCTAAGTAAGTACTTTCTAATTTAAGATATTTCATCCTATCTTCCTCTTGTGTCATATGTGAAAGTAATCCATTAATATTCCACTTGTACTTTTGACATTTATAGGTCACCTCAAAAGAACCAAATTGAGGAGGAAGATAGATCAAAACTAAGTGCACGAGCAAATCTTTCGAAATCTCTAACTTAAGTGATTTTAGTTTGATCAAAAGATGAAATAATTCAATAATGTACTCCCGAAGATTTTAGTTACCCTTTTACCGCATGGAAACAAGTTTCCACAAGAATTCAAGAAAAAACTCAGCATTTTCGATCTCAGAGACATTGTCCAAAAATGTCTTCGAAACTTCATTTTTCATGATCAATAGACTCATGCGGTTGGACCGTTCCCATTGCTCAACATTTTTCCGTTCTATAACGATATTTCCTTTAGTGAGAGCACCGGGACTTGGTTCCCCTAATGAGTGATCAATATCCATACAGCCTAAGATCATCGTTATATTATTTTTTTCAAGTTTTAAAGTTAGTCCCATTAAGCATCAGAACATTGTTCATAGCAGTAGTCAAAGACGAAGCATTTACTAAATCTGTTGGGTAAGAACGAAGAATGAATACAAAATATATATTAGAAACTACATAATGAATAAAGTGTTTAACTATATCAATGAATCCCATCAAAAAGATAATTAACATGACATCAAAACTAATCTTTGGATTGCGAATTGACTCATAATTTGATTTATCTTAGGGTAATAAATGACTTTAGACAACACATTTCAAATACTTGCCTTCCTTTGGGCCGATTCAAGTATTAAAAATGTCCTAACATTTAATGTATTTGTTACCCGGCAATAAAGAATATAAACAACTCATTTTAAATACCCGTATTCCTTTGGGATGGTTCAAAGTATTCAAAATGACCAAACGTTTTATTCAATTATTACCCCATGAATGAAAATATTTAGTCAATAACAAGATCTCCTTTGGAAAATTCATGTTACCACATATTAATATAAACATTCATCACTTTACAATTTCGTATCTAAACAACGTAAATCACTTTGACGACAATATTGTTTAGAAATGAATGAAATTGTTAAGCATATAATTAATCACAAGTTTAGGATTGATAATGTATGTATTACTTAAGAAAAAATGAAGAAAAGTTGAATCTGCAGGTGCACGGCCGGGTCAAGGAAAGTGCACGGCCAAAATTTTCTGAAGTGCACGGCCGAATCAAGCCAAGTGCACGGCCAAATCAAGCCAAGTGCACGGCCGAACCAGGAGAGATGCACGACCGTGTAGTGGCTGTTTGTACCCTTTTCGAATGCACCTGTTCTTGAGTGCACGGCCGAACCAAATTGAAAAATTTTGAAAATATGTGAACAGTGTTTGCACGCCCGTGCATTATAACTTGCACGGCCGTGCAGTCACTATTCACATATTTTTCCAAAGGCACCTATTCATAATTGGTCGAGCAAAGCCCTTTTCACAGAAAATTTTTCTTCACACAAAAGATGAATGGCAAGCAAGAATTAACGCTTAACCAAGACATGAATACACAAGTAGATCCAACACGGTCGTGCGACATAAAATGCTCTGTTGTGTCAATGGGATAATCTTGCAATATTCACAGTCCTTTTGAGTAAAACGTCAATCCATTCCAGAATTTTAATTAAGTAATAATTACTAACACCCTAGCAACGAATTTAGAGCATTTGAACAACATCATAATGTAGAAATTCAACAGAATTATGAATCAAAGTAAAGCAAACATATGCTAATGAATTTAAACTCAATCCAGAACTTGAGAGGCTCTGATACCAATTGTTGGAACATTGTTATCCCAAAAACCCCATAGCACTCAAAATCGGATTAAGTAAGAGAAGAGATGAAGGTGGAAGCGGAAGCGTAATACCTGTTGAGTCCATCTTGTTACTTGATGATGTTCTTGCAAAGGAAGGAAGAGAAGAAGAAGAAAATGAAGGAGGGAGATGAAGATCTTCTTGATGATAAATGCCTTACTTAGAACTCAGATTATGGAGAGAGTATATAAGAATGATGTAGTTGTTTTCTAGGCTAATGGTAAACCTCTATATATAGGAAAACAATGGCACCTCATCAAGGGACTACACCCTTTCAATTAAGCGGTGTGAAATTATCATTCTGCCCATCATAAATAGATAATTTCCATCTCGAAAATTCTATACATTTAATTAATATTCTATACTTTACAATAACATTATTTTAATAATTTATACATGTACGTCTACATGTCACTTATATTTATTAAGTATATACATTTTGCAATCCATATTCTTACATTTGGAAATTAGTTTTTGAAGAGAAAAAGTGTAGAGTTCAATTCTCGGACTTTACCCTCATCAAAAGTTTACTACATCAAAGTTAAATGCCTCCACTCCATTCTCATATCTAGGTTCGTCGAGAGATGATCCATTAGTTGGACAACTTGGATGAGGTGAAGGAGCTACATGAGAAGTTAAGTGAGAAGACTAGTTAATTTGATGAATTACAAGCACATGTTGCCAGGATATGTGAAAATATAGGCTTGCAAATTCTTATTCAAGTTTGATAGGGACAACATTTAAGATAACTGGGGGGGGGGTTTGGAGAATTTTGACTTAACTTTTACTAATTTTGCCTTCAAATTTATTAGGTCACGATGATTTAGATGGTAGGTAGTTGAACAATTTAGATATATGCGATCATTTATGTGTTGTTCTTTGATTTATGCTCGTAAATTGTGCTAACGAATGATGTTAATCTTATCAATTTTGACCCGAAAAAATGTGTAAATTTGTGAATAAATAGTGCGAGGAATACTTTTATGTTTACTACATTGTGACAACAATTGTGACCATCATTTGCGTTATCAAATTCTAATTTCAAATTAGGTGTGTGACAGGAAACCACCAAATTTTGTGACACAAAATTTGAATTATTAAAGTTGGCTTGTAACTGACTCCCAGAAAACCTGTGACAAAAAAATTGTTTTTTATTTTTTAATTTTTGACAACATAAATTTGAGACGGCAAACTCTGTCATAAACATTGTGATGGATCCATCTTAAATGTTAAGTTATGACAAGGGAATAGGTGACAAACATTGTGGTCACAAAGCCTCTCAAAAATGTATACTTTATTGTCTCAAAAAGCCCTTTTCTGGTGTATTCCCTCCAAATGAATACATATATGAAAACAACTCTAAATATAAGAATATATACGGTGTTATAAACATAATCATTCATGTTTATGTTTTATTTTCAATTCACACAAGGCCCTCAAATAAATGGAAATGAAAATAAAGAAACAAATGTATCATATTCCTAGGTTTTTTGTTTTTGAAGAATTTTGAGCTTGTGAACATGAAATCTTGTGCAATAAACTAGTATGAGCAGCAAGTATTCATAAGAACTGTTGAAAAATAATGTTTTTAATGACTTTTCTTATGAATACTGCACAAGATCTTTGCGCAGTTATGATGATGAATTTTGTTGTGAGTTGGAGTTGACTGCAGCGTTGACCATGCAATCATAGGCATCCTGTAAGCAGGCCTTCAACTTGACAGGATCTATTAGGCCTTTCTCAGTTCCCACAGCAATTCTCAGCTTCCTCATGTAACTCATCACTGTTATTGTAAGACTCTGCAAATCCATCAAAATATGATTTGGTTAACTAGGATACGAATCACTTCACTTCAAATGCCAAACTATAATTTATACCCAAAATTACTGTCCAATTTTATTTATTAAAAAAAATATACTCATGACTATTATAAAATGAGTGACCATTTTTATTTTAATCAAACTTTATGATTAAATTTATATTTTAATCAACACAAAATCTCTGAAAAAGAAACCTGTTTTACACTCGATTAAGAGAAAAATGTGGGGTAACATTTTTGTAAATAACTTGAACTTGTTTATTTAAAGTGCGCGGTGACATTTTTGTAATTAAATGGAACTTATAAAAACTTATTGCCACTTTTCGACACTATAAATGACACTTTTCAATACTATAAATGATATTTTTTAACACTAGAATTGACCCTATTTTTAACATTATCACTGACACTATTTAGCACTACAACTGACAATATTTAACAGTCCTCTTTTAGCAAGGGTTAAAAGTGTCCATTTCAATGTTTATAAGTGTCGGTTTGAATGTTTACAAATGTCATTTTGAATATCTGACACTTTATAATATTAGAAATGACATTTTATAATATTAAAATATTCATTTATGAGGGGCCCATTTTTTATTTCTTAGGAAAAAATACGTTTTTCGTTTTTCATAAGATCGACTCATGTAATCAATGGTCCCACTTTAACTTTTTTATAGTTAATGCAACTAAACTTTGATCATAATTTTATAAAAATCTAGATATTCATATACAATATTAAAAATTGTTATTGATTTAGCATTATAAATACTATCACTAACAATTTATAAATTTGCATAGAAATAATTAAATTTCAGAAATTATAATCAAAATTCAATTTAATTGACATATAAAATTAAAATTAAACTATTTTTTCTGGGAAGGGAGTATCAGAAATGAGAATGCAAGAAGGGATATGCACCTGAGGAACATTGACAACCATGAAGTAGATGCCTTTAATAGGATGGTCAGCCAAAGCCATTTGTTCCAATGGACCAATCATATTTGAGACTGTCATGCTTGAGTTCTTCAGTGTGCTATGTATGTATTGAGCTGTTGCCTGTACAATTAATATATAATACGTGACCAAAATTTACTCTTTAATTATATGCCTGAATCCGGAATTTTTATTTATGAGACGAATATCAAGTGATTCATCGGTTATAAGGTATGAAGAGTCGAGAAGTGATAAAATAGCAACGGGTAAGGGAAGATTCAAGCAATGGATTAGGGTGATTGAAAACGATATGAGTTTACGGTAGAGTTTATTACAAAAAACTTACTCAAAAAATGGCATTTACAAAAAAAAAAAAAAAACATGTAAGATAGGAAATTGCAAAAAACTACTCCCTCCGTCCAGTCCGAAAGGGCATTTTTGTGTCCTTGCACGGAAATTAAGAAAAGTGATGTAAGAAAGAGAAAAACTGTATAGTGGAATAAATGTTGTGAGTGAAAGGTGGTGTAGGAAAGAGAAAATTGGTAGGGAATAGTTAGTGAATATTTATTGTGAAAGTATGACAAGTGAGTTTCACAAATAAAGAAGTAATAAAAAACTTTTCATTTTTGGGTTGTGCCCTTTTCAATGGGAAACCCAAAAAGGAAATTTATGCCCTTTCGGGCGGGACGGAGGGAGTACTTTTTTATTTTTTACAAAAACTTTTTATCGATTTTGGTCAAACAACTGATAAACAACTGATAACTTAAATTATCAGTTGTTTGACCAAAACTGATAAAAAAAAAAAACCACAAAAGAAAAAATTGTAATTTCGAACATGTGTTTTTTTTTTTTCTTTGTAATTTCCATCTTTCTAAAGTAGTTTTTTTATATGCCTCTTTACTTGTATTTGATGAAAATATTGCGTTAAAAAGTCCGGAGTTAAGGGCGAAAATTCATGTAAGTGTATTATTTTTTCTATTATATATTTACTCTTTTATTATCATTTTTTTTTAAGATTGATAAAGAATGTGTTTTATTGATTTGTATTTTGCTTTTCTAATTGTCAAACCGTTCCTCCGTCCCGACATAATGTTCCTACTTTTTAGGGTTGTTATCACGAGAGTACTCTGATCAATTAAGTAGACTAATAAAACATCTGAAAGAAAATTTAAAACTTGTGTTGATACATCATTATAAATACTATCAAGAGAAAACTACGTCATAATTCCTGAATATAACGTAATCTACGTCCTAAGACAATAAATTATCATATTTACCTCCTAATCCTAAACAATAAAATAACTAACCATATAATCCCTCTAACAATAAATAAAAATCCCACCCCTCTCAATTACACCCACATTCCCCTCCCCATCTTCTCCTGTCAACAACTCCGGCAACCAACTAAGGCGAATTTTTTTTTTTTTTACGCCGGCGGCCTCTCCGGCGATCAAACAACTGAAAACTTAAGTTATCAGTATGTTCTCAGTTGTCAACTAAACTAATAAGAATACGATTAACTCAGGCGACCTCTCCGGCGACCAAACAACTGAGAACTTAACTTATCAGTAAGTTCTCAGTTGTCAACTAAACTACTAAGAGAAGATTAATTCCGGTGACCACCAACTCCGACGACCAAACAACTGAGAACTTAACTTATCAGTAAGTTCTCAGTTTTCAATTAAACTACTAATAACACGATCAACTACGGCGACTACCAACTCAACTCAGGCTACCACCAACTCCGGCGACCAAACAATTGAGAGCTTAACATATCACTAAGTTCTCAGTTGTCAACTAAACTACTAAGAACACGATCAACTCCGTCGATCACCAACTCCGTCGACCAAATAACTGAGAACTTTACTTACACTAAGTTCTCAGTAAGTTCTCAATTGTCTCCACTAAGAACACTATCAACTCCGACGATCAAACAACTGAGAACTTATCAGTAAGTTCTCAGTTGTCAACTAAAATTCTAATAACACAATCAACTCCGGCGACCACCAACTATGGCGACCTCTTCGGCGACTAAACAACTATCAAACAACTGAGAACTTAACTTATCAGTAAGTTCTCAGTTTTCAACTAAACTACTAATAACACGATCAACTCCGGCGACCACCAACTATGGTGACCTCTCCCGCGACCAAACAACTATTAAACAACTGAGAACTTAACTTATTAGTAAGTTCACCCTCCCATCAGTATGTCGCCGAAGTTGGTAGTCGAATTTGGTGGTCGCCGTAGTTGGTCGTCGTCGGAGTTAATTGTGTTCTTAGTAATTTAGCTGACAATTGAGAACTTACTGAAAAGTTAAGTTTTCCTTTTGATTGTTCGCCGGAGAGGTCGCCGTAGTAGGTGGTCGCCGGAGTTAATCGTGCTTTTAGTAGTAATTAGTCGACAACTGAGAACTTACTGATAAATTTATCTTAGTTGTTTGGTCGCCAGAGAAGTCGCCGGAGTTAATCGTGTTCTTAGTAGTTTAGTTGACAACTGAGAACTTTCTGATAAGTTAAGTTCTCAGTTGTTTGGTCGCCAGAAAGGTTGCTGGAGTTGGTGGTCGCCGGAGTTAATCGTGTTCTTATTAGTTTAGTTGACAACTGAGAACTTACTGATAACTTAAGTTCTCAGTTGTTTGATCGCCGGAGAGGTCGCCGACGTTAAAAAAAAATGTCGCCGGAGTTGTTGACTGGAGAAGATGGGGAGGGGGTGACCTAAGGTGATGGTGGTTTTAGAGAAAATAAATTGATAAAAATGGTGGACTTAGTAAAATGATGGGAGGGTGAACATAGTAAAATGATGGGAGGGTGTATTTATTAAGATAGGGATTATATGGTTAGATAAAATATTGATGTCTTATAAGGTAAAATTGATAATTTTGAGAGATTATACGTTAAATGACCCACTATCAATAACAAATTTTAGATGTTCAACAAGATAATTAAATTAACCTAGAATTATTTCTCTACATTCGTATTCGTGATAACAAGAAAAAAAGTATGAAGATTATTTCGGGAAGAAGGAGTATTTCTTTTAGGACAAATTAAAAAGAGAAACGATAAATATATTATGTAACTGCACGCACAAAATATGCTTAAGTTGAAGTACGTACCTCGGGTCCTCTAAATTTTCTTACAGCTTCAAGCAACTGTCCAGTGAGAAAAACAGCAGAAGAGTTTCTTTTCCTTTGAATTATTTTCCGAGCATTATACACAAAATCAACCGGGTTGGAAGAAGCGGATCCATTTAGCTCGGGTAATGATACGTGCAAGAACCCGAACTGGTTCCCCCATTGACTGCTTGCTGCCTGGTTTTTCACCATTTCCTTGACAGATTTGTAACCACCAATGTTCCTAGTGTTGAGCAATACCAACGCTGTAGAATTTGCGTTTTTCATCTCTTTGTTTGTTGATTCCATGTATAATCTTGTTCCCAGAAAGATAACTCCCGTTATAACGTCGTTTATTGTCTGTTTCATACATCGGAGAACATATCATACTCAGTGCCAAATTCAAGACTTTTCTGTAGTGAGTGCACAAACCACTATACACCTATGCGATTACATAACAATAATTCAAAATATAATCATCCGCTACACAGTTAAGTCTTAATTATGGTCGTAAGGTTAACAAAGACTTATAGTATCTTCTAATATTATCAGCTTTGTTCACAATGTCCCCACTCTTTACTCTCGGAACCAGAAAAATTTGTTAGGGTGTTAATTCAAGTCCCGCGTCGACAGTTAAAAAAAATTGTCTGGTACATAAAATTGTCCATCCACTCCTCCATTAGTATGAGGCCTTTTGAGAGATGACTCAAAAACAAATTCGTGCACGCGAACTGAACATAAAGCAAACAATATCACATTAATTTGAAAGGGTGAGGGTGTGAAAGATAGCACAGCGGAAGAGTTATTGAAGAAAAAGAAGATTTGAGAATTTCTTGTTAACTTTATTCCAGGACTCTCTCTCAACTATATACTCCCTCCGTCCCACGCAACTGTGGACCTACTTTTTGGGCACGGGAATTAAGGAAAAGTAGGAGAGAGAAATAGGTAGAGGAGGTGTTTGTGAGTATGAAAAATTAAATAGGATAGAGAATGAGTGGGAGGAATAGTTAGGAGAGAGAATGTTGTGAGTATAAAAGTAAAGTAGAAGAGAGAATGAGTGGGTAGAATAGTAAAAATTCTTTGCCATTTTGGACAGTTCACACTCACGTGGGACAGACGAAAAAGGAAATAAGTTCACAGTTACGTGGGACGGAGGGAGTACATGGTTTAGTGCTACAAATCTGAAAGAGATTGGACTCTTTCCTTGGCACTGATTGGTACTTCCTATATACAAATGACATCCTACCTATCTGTATATACAAAGATTATCATTAATCTATATCTAACAATACTGCTTGGAATATTATGGTTAATACCCCCCTCAGAAGACGTGTGTGTAAGGAAGATGAAGCTTGATGGAGAGCGCATTTAGCCTAGGCTTAGGCAACCCCTTCGTGAACAAATCTGAGTTGGTCATCAGATGATACAAAGTGAAGCTTAAGAAAACCACGAGTAAAACCAACTCATGAATAAAGCGATTATAAATCTCGATGTAGCAAGTGCGAGCATGAAAAACTGGATTTCTTGCCATGTGAATAGCTGAGATTTTATCACAGTAAACTGATAGAGGAGGGAGAGGTTTACGAAGTTCCCAAAATAGAAAAAAGAACCACCTAAGCTCGGCAGTGGTAGTAGCAAGTGCACGGTACTCAGCTTCGCTGCTAGAACGAGAAACCGTGGGTTGCTTTTTCGCAGTCCAAGAGACGAGATTTGGACAAAAAAAATACAAGTTCCAGTGGTGGACCGACGATCATCCGAATCTCCGGCCCAGACAGAATTCGAATAAGCATAAATAGTAAGATCAGAGGATGCTGAAAGGACAATCCCATCTCAAATTTGCCTTCGACGAAGCGAAAAATGGGCTTGGCAGCAACGAGGTGGAAGGTACGTGGTTGGTGCATGAACTGACAGACTTGATTGACGGAGAAAACAATATCATGACGTGTTAGTGTAAAATATTGGAGACCGCCCACTAAACTGGGAAATTCAGTAGCATTAGAAAGAAGATCCCCAGGGCCGCCCCCGAGCAAGTCCAAAGTGATCCATTGAACAGGGCCCCCAATTGTGAAGGGGCCCAAAAATAATTTTCCACCTTAGTAGTAGTAATAGGCCCAGTCAGTCCACACCCAAAAAGACGTTGAAGAAGTTGAAATAAGGCCCATTTTCTGGTGGACTTTTGCATATTCTGTAATAGGCCCAGTCAGTTCACACCCAAAAATTTTTCACCTTAGTACTAATTTTTATTTTTATTATAGAAGTGAAATTCAATATTAAAAAAAGACCTATTTTTTTTGTTTGCACCGGGGCCTCAAAATCTTAGGGGCGGCCCTGAAGATCCCCATCAAGACTAGACAACCAAGAATGGGGAATAGTATATGTAGACATTGGTTTGCAATATGCCATATGAAACCGATAGAGTAGATCAAGTGCATACTGTGTTTGTCGAAGTTGCATAGCATCCTTGGTCCGAGTAGCTTCAATGCCCAGAAAAAACTAAGGTCACCCAAACGACGACTGTCAAACGTGGTACATATGTCATCAATAACAGAAGAAACCACAATGGAAGAAGATCCAGTAATATTAATATTGTCAACGTAGATGAGTAGAACAACAGTAGAACCGTGTGTGTGCCGAATAAACAGTGAGGAGTCGGATCGACCGTAAAGAAAACCATGATGAATAAGAAAATCGTGAAGACGCTGGAACCAAGCACGAGGGGACTGTATAAGTCCGTATAGTGCCTTCCGAAGTTTGCATACATGAGACGGAAGAAATGAGTCAACAAAGCCAGGAGGTTGTCTCATATAAACTCCCTTATGATGATTAACACCATTTAGGAACGCATTCAGTACATTTAGTTGCTTAATGTCCCATTGCTGAATTTAGCAACCGCAAGAACATTCTGAATGGTGGAAGGTTTAACCTCCGGGCTAAACTTTTCATCATAATCAAGCCCAACCTTTTGAGCAAACCCCAGAGCGACGAGACGGGTGGGAGGAAGCTTGCTTGAGACAATGGGGCAAGGAGTAAGGAGATGTAGCTCAGAGTAGATCTGCAAGGGCCCGGACATGGAGAGGAGGAGTCGAAGAAGATTCAGACGAAGTACCTTAGGCTGGCTCAGAGACACGCCAAAAGAAGTGGCAGACAAGTCTCTTATTGGAGATGTACCAGATTTGGGGCTGGTATTTATGCTAACACCCGGACTGTCAAGAGATGTAGTTGGGGAACCAATGACTTGATTGAAATTTGCAGAATCTGCAGGAACAGAGCTGCAATGTTACCGAGGATCATAGGGTGCAGATGAGTTGGCCGAAATTAGCATTTACAAAGGAACTGGACTTGTGTTAAAAACTGGTATGGGCAGTTCCATTGTGCAAGTTGATAAGAACGACATGAGGGAAACAAGAGCAACCAAATGTTTTTAGAAATCGATAATCTGGCTTACGAAGAAGTAAGATTCCAAAAGGAGACACAAACTTTTGTTGCAGCATTGACAATCAATTTATAAGATAAGCAGCAGTATTAGGGAGATGTGCTTTAGACAGTAGACATAAATCGATTTTGACTATATGACGATGTTTGCGTTAAACGATCCCGTTTTTTTGTGGAGTATAAGGACACGTAGGTTGATGCTTTATACCACATTTTTGAAAAAAATGAAGTAAACATAGGACTAGTAAACTCACTACCCCCATCAGTTTGAATATATAGGATTGTATATATAGCAGATATGCGACGTAATAACTGATTCTCAATTTGTGTTTTAAAGAAAGCAAATATATGAATAATATTAGATTTGTGAAACATAGGAAAAAGTCATACATAACAAGAATAATCATCAACAATTGAAAAATAAAAATGATGCCCATTTAACGAATAAACGGAGCAAGGCCACAAACATCCAAATGTAACATATCAAGGAGGTGTAAAGAATTAAAAATCCTAGGAGAAAAAGGTAGCTTACTAGATTTGCGTAAAGGGCAAATATGACAACATTGATGTTCATTTATTCGACTACTTAACGGTAAGCTAGACCGTTGACACAAAACATCAAGAATTTTAGTAGAAGGATGACCCAAACGGGCATGCCAAATATCCTGACTGTTAGAAATATTATCCCACATTAGAAATTGATAAACCTTGCCTATGACATATAAAGATCTTGGGCCACTTCCCTTGACACCATTTGGTTTTAAGGTGGAACCTCAGACTTTAAGATGGTATCATAGCAGGTCCTTACACGTGCAAGCCCAACGGCCCACGATATTATTCCGCGCCACCCGATTAATAAGTCCACGTTGTAAGCCTTTGGCAAATCCCAGCTACACGTGAGGGGGCGTGTTAGAGATATTATCCCACATTGGGAATTGACAAACCTTGCCTATGACATATAAAGATCCTGGACCACTCCCCTTGACACCAATTGGTTTTAAGGTGGAACCTCAGACTTTAAGACTGACTCGATCTTTCTCCAAGTAGAGCAATGGGGCTATTAGGAGTCTTCGAACAGAAAGAAAGCTCATAGAGTCCGTCGGAGTTACTGCCAAAGATAAAGTCTCCCGCGTCTGATTGTCATTTACACGAAAACTACACTAATCAAGTTCAAAATAACAGTTATTATCTTTTGAAAATTGACGAATAGATAATAAAGGGCTGTGACATTTTGGAATATAAAGGACATTACCCATATAAAATGACATATTAATTAGATTTAGAGACGAATTACCGACGTGTAGAATGACAGATCAGCTTTCATATGATTTTTGGCTCCGGAGTCCAGCACATAAGGTTATAGCTGAACAAAATCGGTTGCATTGCCGTTGTCTTGGCAGTAACGGGCATTGTGTCCTTACTGATAACCCCACTGGCATATAACATCACCATCTAGCGGTTGCTCACTAAATTGTGGTGTGAGAAGAAGACCACGACCTCGACCATTGTTACCAGACCCACCACCACGATGTTGGCCATTTCCATGCCCACGATTGTTGTTATATCCACAGCCTTAAGAGGACTGCCCACTGTTATTCCAATGCCCTTTCCACTGTCTGCCTTCACGCCCCTCATTTTGTCGGTGTTCCCCTACAACCACGACTACCATTGTCGATGCTATTGTTACCACCAGTCTAACCATTCCCATGAGAATTTGTGCAATTGCTTCTCCCCAACCAAAGCCACAGATTGCTAGACTGTAACAGAGAACTTTTTCTGCAACATTTCTTCCTTGAGAAGAAGTTCAGTCATGTCGTCGAAGGTGAGAAGATTACGGATATGAATAACTGCTACAGATGTGACGAACTCCTTGAATTCGTGTCCAAGACCACCAAGAACTATCTTGATTAGCTCGTTATCATCAACTGGGGCACATGCATCCGTAAGAACATCGGATGTAGAGAGTAGAGTGTATAATCTAAAAACTAAAACGGTCAAACAAATGAAGACCAAGGTTTAGATTCTGAATCTGATGAAGAGGATGTAAGCATAGAAATGGACATTCCTTCCAGAATACAGGGAAATCATCCCACATCCCAGATCATAGGGGAAGTGGATAGAGGCATGAAAACACAAGGAAAAAGGGTCAATTGTCGTGGTGACCTCGCAGGTTTGTTATGTGTACAATCTGTGTACCATCATTTAAACTCGTGTTGTTTTGTTGTTGACTATGAACCAAATAATGTCATGGAAGCCTTGAAAGATGAGAATTGGATTAATGCTATGCAAGAAGAATTAATCTAGTTCGAGAAAAATGATGTTTGGTTCTTAGTTCCTAGGCCTTCTCACGTCAATGTGATTGGGACCAAAGGGATCTTTAAGAATAAATCTGATGAACAAGGCAATATAACAAGGAACAAAGCACGTTTGGTGGCTCAGGGCTACACTCAAATGGAAGGGGTGGATTTTGATGAAACCTTTGCTCCCGTAGCTCGAATTGAGTCTATCAGATTGTTGCAAGCTATTGCATGCTACTTAAAAATTACTCTACATCATATGGATGTCAAGAGTGCGTTCCTAAATGGTGTTTTGAATGAGGAAGCTTTTGTTGAGCAACCTAAAGGGTTGAGGAACCCTTTAAACCAAATCATGTTTATAAGTTAAAAAAGGCACTCTACCCCACGTGCTTGGTATGGTAGACTGACTGAGCACCTAATTCAACTTGGTTTTAAAAGAGGAGAGTTTGATAAGACTTTGTTTGTTTTGAAAAATATAAAGGGCATGCTTGTTGCTCAAATCTATGTGGATGAAATAGTTTTTGGATCTACTTCAAATGAATTACTTGAAATATTTGTTGAAAGTATGGCATCCACATGCGAAATGAGTATGATTGGGGAAGTGAAATTCTTTCTTGGTCTTCATACTGACCAATCTAAAGAAGGAATGTCAGTTTCACAATCCAAGTATGCTAAGAATCTAGTAACGATGTTTGGGCTTGATAATGCCTCACACCTGAAAACTTCTATGGGATCATCCCAAAAGCTTTGTAAAGATGAGGAGGGTAAAAGTGTTGATCACACCCTCTATAGAAATATGATAGGGAGCTTATTGTATCTTACAGCTAGCAGACCTGATATAATGTCAGTGTGTGCCTTTGGACTAGGTATCAAGCTGACCCCAAAGTATCCCACTTAAAGGCTGTGAAACGTATTATTGTTGGGGATACCACTCATTTGGGGTTAAGCTATACTAGAGATACCAACACAAACTTGGTGGGATTTAGTGATTCAGACTTAGCTGGGAATATGGATGATAGAAAGAGCACCACTGGTGGGTGTTTCTATTTAGGAAATAATCTAGTGTCTTGGTTTAGTAAAAAACAAAACTGTGTTTCTTTATCTACTGCTGAATCTGAATATGTGGCAGTAGGTAGTTGTTGTACCCAACTGTTGTGGATGAACCAAATGATAAATGATTATAGATTGAAAAGTGAAACCCTAACCGTATTTGGTGATAACATGAGTGCCGAAGATATTGCTAAAAATTCTGTGCAACACTCCCGTACATAGCACATAGATATTAGATACCACATTATAAGAGATCTTATTGAACAAAGAATTATTACTCTGAAATATATTGGAACAACAGATCATCTTGCTGATATCTTTACCAAGACTTTGGATTTTGAGAGATTTTCTTCCCTTAAGAAATCTCTCGGTTTGTGTGATCACAGATGACCACACAACTGTGCAGACAACTATCTGCATCTCTATATAATTTTATAATACAGAAAACACTGTGAAAATAAATATAAAAAAAATAAAAAATTATTATTTAATTCCCGCATTCATGCATTGCATGATTATCTCTTGTGATCACTTGTCTATTTCTCATATTTGACATTTTTTTTACTCTTGAATGTGAGATCCCTCCTAACTTGGTGATAAAATTTCCTTGTTAAAGTATTCTTTTGATAATTATCATTGAGTGGGTGTCTAATCTAAGGTCACTGAGAAAAACAAGCTGCCTCCATTTATTTTGAAGCTTCCACTCATGTGCTCAATGCCTATGTCTTATTGTTGCATCACTTGGGAAAAAATTTGGACAAGCACTATGGTGTGAGAGTGAATATAGCTCATTCTCAGTGACTGATTCAATGCCAACTATGGAGACATTCTAGAGGCTACATGATTGAGGGTTATCTCATTGAATTCTTGTAGGTCAAGTTATGTAATTATGTGATCTAGTCATACCAAGTTGCAATTTATTGAGATTAAAATCTTCACTGTATGTGCATTCTTCTCATAATAGGCATAATGTAAAAACTAGGTCATTCGAAAACCTTGGTAAATATATGATCAAATTTTTGTTGTGTCCTATGCTTCTTGATTTAATGCTTCTAATGCGTTCAATGACAAATTTATGATGAGGTGTTTGAGAACTCTAGCAGTCAAAGGAGACTATATGATCAATCAAGGAAAGTTTCCTTTTTTTGGTTAAGGAAAGAAAATCGTGCCACAAAATATAGTAAGTTTTTTCAAATTTTTGATCCCTAATCCATTATGATGATGGAATGTCAAAAGGGTAACCAACACAAACCATCACACGGTTCACCTTTATCTCTCCATCTAGTATTCCAAGTTCCAAGGTATGTGATCATTACCCCTCTTAAATGTTGTGCTTTAGGTAGTTTAAGCAAGTCTAATCACACATCTCCTCATAACTTTCATAATCTCCCTCATCTATTTCTCTCTCCTCTTTCTCTCTCTAACTATGTAGTTCAATTCTATGGCATCGTCTTCCTCTGCTCCGACAACCACCAGATGCAATGCAGTAGTGGCTGATTTAATCAATGAGCCACAATCGAACCGCCCATTGGACATAAGCGTCCTCGGCCAACAGCAAACGACCATTGATGTAGAAGACCAAGTTGTTCTATCAGCTATGCATGACGCCCGACTTCCTCCATTGCTTGGGTCACAACGATCTCATCGAATAATCGACTCGGGTAAGTATGCTATTTTCCAAATGGCTAAAGCCGCTGCTGGGCCAAAGAAGAGTTCTAGGGTTTCAAACCCCCCAAAGGCAAAACCTACCGGTGCAAGACGAAAATTGGTCCTGCATGACTCCTCTGTTGATGAGGAAACATCTGTTCGAGCGCCGTCTCCTGTTGAAGGGTTCAACGAGGATGATCAGCCAATCGTGACTTTGGTCAAAGAACTCTTCGGCGAAAAAGGCAAATCCGACTAGGGTTCAAGTTACTCCTCTGACAAGGGTTCAGGCGGAGAGCAGTCTAAAAAGACAAACAAGGAGTTCGTCAAGGAAAGAGGTAGCTCCGTCAATGAGAGGAATGATCGTCATCACAATTCGACGATACGAGTGATGCTACTGCTTCCTTAGGCACGGAGGACAGTTTAAGCTATTCAGAGGTTCAAAACAAAAAGAAACCAAGGCAATCCTCTCCTGTGCAACCAACTGCACTCACAGTTGTTCACACAACTGGTCGCACAACATCTCAGACAAGTGGTAGTCCAATCTCTAAATCCTCCTCTAGAACAGGTAAGTCTTCCATTGGTGTTCCCTCATCTCCATATAATCTCAGTTTGAAGCATAATTTCCTCTTTATCACTCTTGAAGCTGAAACCCTTTTTTCTACAAATTTTCATAGAGCCTTTGTTGTTGAAAAGAAAAGAAATGTTAGGGTGTTTGAAAAACTGGGGTTGATGAACTTTTTCACCGAGAGATTTCTAGATAAAACCTTAGACTTCCCCATTCCTTACTCTAGGTCTTTAGTGCTAGAATTTTTGCAAATTTGAGCCGTGACATAGGGCTTGAAAGATCCCCCAATTTTGGGAAGGTATTTGTTAGGGATTAGGTGGTAGAATTTAGTCCCTCGAGGATTAATGAGTTTCTCGGCACCCCTGATTTTCCCTTTGATTCCTTACCCTCTGATACGGATGAAGCTGTAAAAATTGTTACGGGGGAATAGATATCGAAATGGGTTGCTGGGTTTAGGACAACCCCTGATTTTCTCCTTCAGTGTCTGTGCAGTAACCTGCTCGACCAGTTGTGCAAACAATTGTGCACACAAGTGTGCACACAACTGCACCTCAAGACAAAAATGCCATCCATGCCTAGATTGCTCTGTTCCGAGCTCAGATCATCTCTCACAAAGCTGAAGGTAAACAAATTTTGATTACTGGGTTAGAAAAATCAGTTGCTGAATTGGAAGAGTTGCTTTCTGGTTTCTCTCAAAATGGGGGGAGAAGAAGCGTCAAAAATAGGGGGAGCTGAAGCTGCTGCAAGGGGAGAATCTAAAGATGAAGATGATGAGGGATTGGAATTTGACATAGAAGAAGATGCTGATCAAGCGACCACAGAAATGAAAAAAGAGTTCCTTGGTGAAGACATTTATTCAGGTATTTGAAAACATTTGTTTTACTTGGGATGTAATAACTTAAAACTTAGAAATTATGTAGTTAAAATATTTAGAAGTTGTGTTTTTGGAGTTAACATATCTTTTGCGGGTTTTTTATCAGAACTGCAAAGATAGGGGGAGATTGAAAGAGTATGAAAATACTCTTAGATCTTTCTTGAATCTTTGTGATTCTGAAAATTAAATTAGTATATATTTATTACATAAATAGATTAGGAAATAAAATGTAAATATAGATTTAGGTTGACTAACGACTAACTTTTATGTTTAGATATATTTTGTATTTTAGGTAGGAAACTCAAGCAAGGAAGGGCTCTTGGTGATAAGGAAGGGATCCGGATTTACAGGAAGAGATTGGGAGATCGAATCCTTTTTGAAGAAGGATTTCTTGGACCTTTATAAATAGAAGTTGTCCGCCTCCAATTGAGATATGAAAATCTGAGAGATATACGAAGCAATAAAAAGATTATACCTTTAGTGTTTTTCTTGTTTAGTGAATATCAGAAGTCTGATCATTCAATATTGTTTTCGTGTTTAGTGTTCTTACATTAGATCGTTCTTTGATCTTTTCATAGATTGTTTTCTTTTTATTGTATTCATTTTCTTCACAACACGTTCTCTAACAAGGTTGTGCTTTTATGAAAAGGTTTCCAGCAAAGAAATTTCTTGCTGAAGTTTTAATTATTCTGCTGCACTTATATTATGTTATCTTTTTGTAATTTTTATGAAAAAAGTTGTTTATTTTGTTGTACTGATACTTGTGTGCACAACTGTACACAAAAGTCTGTGCACAATTGGTTACAGCTCTACCTAGCTACATATCTTTCAAAATTTATTACAATTACCTTCTTTCAATCAATTTTTTTTATATTTGATAATTAATTATTAAATTTATGACATAATTACTTTTTCCTTTAGGAATTCAGTAATTAAAAAGTATGGTTTTCGTTCAACTTATGAACAAGGATTAATTCCTTCCTACCCCTCTAGCCCAGATTTTAACCCATAAAAACCTATCACAGATTCAAAATTCCAAACTCATTGAGAAGTCCAAATCAAAATACCGTGTAAACCCAAAACTCCTTTGACCTGGTCAAATATAATTTCTAAATACCAATTTTACCCCTCCCCTCATTCACCCAACGTACTCTCTCCCTCACTTTGAAAAACCCTTTTCCATGATTTTTTGAATTTCAATTTCAATCATTTTTGAGCTTCGAAATCGTTTCAAACCCTAACGATTGAAACTGGATAAGGGTTTTGTTTTGTGGGTTGACGTAGATTTTTGATTGATTGATTCATCGATAAAGATGTCGTCGACACAGAACCGCCGTTCGTCTTTGTCATCGACAAAGCATCAGGCGACGGAAAACCCAGGAAAGGCGGCGCCGTTGGGTGCACAAATGGCCAAGAAACGGCCTGCTCTTACTAATGTTACCAATCAACGGCAACAACCCTCGTCTCAGAATGCCCCTCCTAACAACAACTCCATTTTGGTATGATTTATGTATTCTTGTTAATCGCATTTTTGTGGATTATGTGCTTCATGATATTGTTTCTTGGTTGGTTTTTTGTTGAATTTCTTTTGGGTGGAAAAGAAAACATGAATTTAAGTTAATTCTTAATTACAACATATAAGGTAATTTCATTCACTTATTCATACATCAGTGTTTTGAGGTCCTATATCACTTGATATAGGACCATTCAAAGGTCTTATAGCTTCGTATATGATGTTGTTAAGTCATATACCAGTTGCTATAGGACCATTCAAAGATCTTAATGCGTTGGTATAAGATTGTGTGAGGTCATATACTACTTGCTATAGGACCATCCAATGGTTTTATAGCTTTGTATATGATGTTGCCAGGTCATATACCATTTGCTATAGGACCATTCAAAGGTCTTATAGTTGTGTATATTATGTTCCCAGGTCCTATACCATTTGCTATAGGACCATTCAAAGGTCTTATAGCTTTGTATATGATGTTGTTAAGTCCTATATCAGTTGCTATAGGACCATTCAAAGGTCTTAATGCGTTGGTATAAGATTGTGTGAGGTCCTATATCACTTGATATAGGACCTCACATTTTTTTTAAATTAATTTTCCTCCACAGTTTATACTAATGAAATATATTGCAAAAATAAACGTAAACAAAGCATTGGCTAAGCGGTTAAGACCTTGGTTTATAGTGGAGGGTCTAGAGTTTGAATCCCATACTCTACATTTTGATTCATACATCAGTGTTTTGAGGTCCTATATCACTTGATATAGGACCATTCAAAGGTCTTATAGCTTCGTATATGATGTTGTTAAGTCATATATCAGTTGCTATAGGACCATTCAAAGGTCTTAATGCGTTGGTATAAGATTGTGTGAGGTCCTATACTACTTGCTATAGGACCATCCAATGGTCTTATAGCTTTGTATATGATGTTGCCAGGTCATATACCATTTGCTATAGGGCCATTCAAAGGTCTTATAGCTGTGTATATTATGTTCCCAGGTCCTATACCATTTGCTATAGGACCATTCAAAGGTCTTATAGCTTTGTATATGATGTTGTTAAGTCCTATATCAGTTGCTATAGGACCATTCAAAGGTCTTAATGCGTTGATATAAGATTGTGTGAGGTCCTATATCACTTGATATAGGACCTCACATTTTTTTTAAATTAATTTTCCTCCACAGTTTATACTAATGAAATATATTGCAAAAATAAACGTAAACAAAGCATTGGCTAAGCGGTTAAGACCTTGGTTTATAGTTCGAATCCCATACTCTACATTTTGATTCAATTTTTCTAAAATAACATAGAAAAGGACGGGGTGGGCTAAGCGGGCTGTTTAGGAACTGGACGGGAAGGAGGGGTATTCTAGGTATATTAATTACAGCGGGTTTCTGAGGAATTTCTGATCTCGATTGGGTATTTATGAGTTTGTGATCTCACTTAGGGGTCTTAGAGTACTTGGCTCTGTGAACAAAGTATTAAGAACATAAACTTTGGATAATATAAATAAGACGGAGGAAATAATAAATTTGCTTGGCAGCCGTAAAAAGAATTAGTGAGAAAAACATACCACTTCAAGGCTAGCTTTAATTTCCTTGATCTGATCAAGTGAGAAATCCATGGTAAATATATCAATCGGCCGGAACTCAACTCCGGCATCACCGGACCTTATTGGCGTCTTCTCATCCTCCACAATGCTACTCTTCAAAAGACTCCAACCAAAATCACAAACCGTATTAAATATCCCACCAAAAACTTTATTCACAACCCTAAAAGGGCTATTTTTCCTCTCTTCAACATCACCCTTGGGATTTGATTGGAAATTCGGAAAAGTTAAGGGCAAAGTAGGGTTATCAGCTCTTTGTAGACAAGAAAGAAGAGCACCCATTAGAGAAAAGCCATCACCAAGTGCATGGTGAAGCTTGAAAATACAATTTCCGGCTGCATTGCTTGTTGAGTACTTAATTATGTGGATTTCCCATAAGGGTTTGGTTTGCGGGAGTTGATGCATCGATATTTTTGAGAGATAAGAGTTTAAGTATTCGTCGTAGAATTCGGGGCATTTTCCTTCTGGGAATTTTGGGATATGAACATGTTCTTGGAGGTTCACTTTAACTCTTTTCCATTGTTGGATTCCATCTTTGTCTTTAACCTGCAATTTATAAAAATCAAATAAGACTAATTTTAGGATTATGATTAGAGGATACTCAGTATTACAAGTTACTTGTATGTTTTAGGATTCTTAAAACAATTTACATTAAATGGAATTTTACATTAGAAAGAAAAAGAAAAGAGAAAAAATGAAAAAGAAAAGAAAGTGATTACTTTCAAAGTCATTATACTCCCTCCGGCCTCTCACTTTTTTTTTCCCTCAAATATAAGCAAAATTTCATCATTGTCAATGTAAAATTTATTAAATTTAATTGTATTTAATACACTTTTATCAAAGATACTTCTATTAATATTTATTTTCAAAGATCAATACACATTTAATATGACGATATTAATAATTTGAACATGTTTTTATTATAAAATCAAGATAACTGACAAATTTAACTATGTTCTTAATATATAAAAAAATAGTTTTTTTTTTCTTATAATTTAGGCCGGAGGGAGTAAGATTGAGTAAAGTAGCTATTGGTAGGGCTGAACAAAAAAACCGACGGATCGAACTGATAGAACCGGATCAGATCAATGAAAACTGGACCAATCCAATAGAATTGGTTTGATTCTGGTCCCAAATTTATATGAAATCGATTATTTGAGTTGGTCCTGGTTTTTGAAAAAATATACTCCCTCCGTCCCAGTCGAGTGTACACTTATTTCCCTTTTGGTCCATCCTGTACCGAAAGTGTGAACTCATTCCAAAATGGAAGAGAATCTTCACTATTTACTCCACTCTTTCTCTCTCCTATTTTACTTTTACACTCACAACATTCTCTCTCCTAACTATTTCTTTCACTCATTCTCTCTCCTATTTTACTTTTACTTTACACTCACAACATTCTCTCTCCACTTTTTCTCTCTCTTACTTTTCATTAATCGGTGTGCCCAACATTTTGGTTCACACTAGGCTGGGACGGAGGAAGTATATGGTCCTTGATCGAACCCGGACCGGACCGATTATGTATATACTCCCTCCGTCCCGCTAATATTAGCACACTTTCCTTTTTTGGCGTCCCGCTAATATCCGCACACTCCCAAAAAGGAAACTTTATATTAATAAAATATTCACCCAACCCCACTCATTCTCTCTCCTACATTATTTTAATACTCACAACACTATTATAATTTATTACACCCTCCACTCATTCTCTCTCCACTCATTCTTTTACACTCACAGCATTTTATTAAAATATCATATTCCTTAATTCCCGCGCAAACAGTGTTTGTGCTAATACTAATGGGACGGAGGGAGTATTATGTATAATATATATATATATATATATATATATATATATATATATATATATATATATATATATATATATATATATATATATATATATATATATATATATATATATATATATATATATATATATATATATATATATATATATTCATAATTTCAAATTCCTAATTTTCAAAAAAAAAATAAAAAATTGATGTGATCTTATCCATCCAGCGTCATTACAAGTTTACAAAAACCGTAACCCTATCATATCTCTTTCATTTCCGTCGTTTGGTTTTCTATCCCTCTCTCTCTCATCTTTCTCTCATCTCAATTCTCAACCCTAGAAATCAAATTGATTTTCCATGGCGGTACCATGATTTCGACTCAGCTGTCCAACCACGGCACCACCATCGATCTATACAGACGGCGCAGCTGTAACAGACGTAATTAATCTACGACACATATCTGTTTTTTCTTGCGATATTGTAGAACATCATTACTTTGTTATTTTGCCTCTCAAATCTCCAATAAAAAGTAATGATTTAATAAGATTTTGATGTTATTTTCTCAGTCTCTACCTCCAATTTACTCGTATTTTCAATTTTCTTACAATTTTGCATCTGAATTTAGTTATTAGGGTCTAAATCATGTTTATATTTTTCTCTTTTATTCCTCTATTTCAGTTAATTTGCTGTATGTCTGAATATTTTTATTTGAACTTT
The DNA here is from genome assembly GCA_022495995.1 of Adenophora triphylla var. japonica. Classification (NCBI taxonomy): domain Eukaryota; kingdom Viridiplantae; phylum Streptophyta; class Magnoliopsida; order Asterales; family Campanulaceae; genus Adenophora; species Adenophora triphylla. Next base: position 91,830 of record JAFEMH010006652.1, read on the forward strand.
GTTTATGTAATCGTCCTATATTTTGATTTCATGAAAAAAAATAGTTGTTGCATGTTTTATCTTTAGAAAAAATATATAGTAGTGTAACTTGTGGAATCGATGGAACCGAACATGGACCTAACCATTGGAACCGGACCAATGTGACCGGTCCTGTAATATAATGGTCTGGTCCTGAATTTAGGCAGAATCAAACAATTGGTCTGATCCTTTTTTTTTTAAATTTTAATAAAATTCGGACAAATTCGGACCATAAACGCCCCTAGCTATTGGAACGGATCAGTGAGTAGTAAAGAGACACACGGTTTCAATCAATTCGCTGTCACAAAATACCACACAGTACACTTTTCCTACAAGAGGTGAGAAAAGAGGTTAAGAGTAACAATTTAACTTTTTTTTCATGCTCAAATTGAAAGAAAATAATATGCTCCATACCAAAATAATATTAATTACTAGTATATTTTAACTTCTTTGTTAATTAGATCAAATTTTATAAAGATTTAGTTATTCTGATAAAATTTTAAATTTATTATTATACACCATTAAAATAATAATGTCAATAACTATTTTTTGATATCCATAAAAATAATTGTCTTTGTATATATTTTTTTGTTAAAGTTTAATTAAACAGACCAACAACAATAAATTCTTAGTCCCAAAATAATTTGGGGTCGACTAACATGAATTTTCATATGTCATCGTGTAAAAAGGTTGTTGAAAAAAAAAATCAACCCCCCACATGGATTTTTGCCCTCCACTCCAACCTCTTCAACACCATACTTTCATCCACTCCAAGTAAACTCATATAATTTTCAATCACTCTAATCTAAGTTTGTTTGGGTCTTCCTCTACCCCTCGCCATTTTATCATTATTCCACTGTTTTGACCTCCTAACCAGTGCATCACTCGGTCTCTTTCTCACATGTCGCTTGTTTTGCAGCATAAAGAATAGTAATAATACTTACTTTATCCTTAAATTAAATCACATTTGTAAGTAGTGTAATTTTCAGTAAATAAACATAAATACATTATTATGTAGTTTATGGGATTATAGTATTGCAATATGCATTAAAATAATGATATTTGTTAAAAGTTAACCAAGTAACTCCCTTAAAAGTTACTTGGTTAAATAAGTTTATAAACCTTGACATAAGAACTTTAGCAACATGATCTACAATAAGAACGGTCATATACAATCTGATGGAAATAAAATGACACTCGTTTAACATTTATTTTAAGAAATTAACATTGACTTTATAGAGTATAAATTGTTAAAATGCTAATATAAACAATTTTAAGAGCTATAATACGAAAATATAATAAAAAATAGTATTTGATTTATGAGTCAACTCTTGGATTTCTAGCCAAAAAATTAAGAAAAAATTAATAACTAACAAATAAATCAATAATTTGTTCATGACTATTTTTAACGGGTGCAAAAACAGTAAAATTAATAATTTTAAAGGTAATTAACTTTTCATAATTTTTATCTAAAATTCTATCAAGTAGCCCAAAGCTATCAAATTAAAGCTCTTTCCACTTTTGGAGGGAGAGAATATTACGAAAACACGAAATAAAAAACAACTCAAAAAAGAGAGAGACGGAAAATAGTTTACCATGATAGAGGAGAAACGAGGGTTAATCGGAAGGAAAACATCTTGGAGAAGAGTGAAAGTGAGGGAATCATCAATTGGGATCTCAGATTCAAGTATACAAAGAACAGATATGCTTAGAACTGAGCTGTTGAAGTATTGCCCGGTAGGACTCACCGGCTCTGACACACCATCTTCAAGATCCATTTTATTATCTATCCCACTGTGTGTTTGCGTGTGTGTGTGTTTTGTGTTAAGGTCACTCACCTTTGACATTCATTTTCCAATGGCATTCTTTACCTCCTTTTATAAATGCACCAAAGATAGTCCCATTGTTATTTAAGTTAGTAGTTGCCTCCCTATTTATTGCTCTCCTCTTTCTATCTCTTCTTGCACCCATAAAGTTAACTACAGGAGGATGATGAAAGTTAATGTATATGGGACCTAGAGGATAATGTGGATTGGCAAAAAAAATTAGATTTCAAAATTGTTGTTGCCAAATGTTTTACCCCAACTAGTAATGACAATGTTGCACTTCACACGCAGGTAGAAATATCGATGGTTGAAGATTTATTAGTCTCGATTTGGGTATTGTTGTGGGATAAATTTCAGGATTGTGATGTCTTGAAAATGTTCAGCATGTCATCATCTTCATTCCTGCAGTCAAGGTAAAAATACTTTGATTATTAAATATTTATTAAATATTTTCTATATCTGTTATACAGGAGAAAAATAAGAAACGTGGGAATATTCCATGCAAGGACTCTCCTCAAACGGTCAAGAGACCGAGTCAATATCCTAAAGATAGCTATCCCGAAATTGTAGGATAGTTAGTTATTTTGTTATCCTTAGTCGTTTTTTCTTTATTTAAAGGGTTTATGGCTGGAACACGACACACACAATTCACACGTATTACTTGTAATCCGCCATAGCTCCACCATCCTCTCCTTGAATATCAATACTACCGTTGGGGAAGGCAGGTGCTCATAATCACCTCCCGAGGTTTTGTGCCGGTGAGATCTTTATCTCAAGGGTTTTTTCCTCGTTACATTGCCGTGTCATTTTCTTTCCTTGATTACATCGATTTTACTCCATTGTGCCCTCCTAATCTCACATTTTGATCTTTCATTCGATCCATTGTTTTTTCACCAAAATAATTTAGCGCCCTCCGAGGGGCCCTTGGTTTTTTAATCGGTTTAAAATCCTCACATTTCTACTATGTCTACCCAACCTATGACCTCCGCCGGCAGCAGAACCGTTTCTATCCCTAGCAGCGTGAATCTCCAAACCAGTAGCAGGTCGACAACCAGAGGCCATGAGTCATTGCCACCACCTCCGCCTTTGGGTTCTGGCAAGAAGCAGACACCTCCGTCTCCTGATTTCGAGATCAAGAGTATGCTCATTCAGATGAAGAATCAGCTGGATCGCCAGCAGAATAGCACCTCCTTGATAGCCGAAAGCTTGATAAAGGTGCAAAGGGAGCAAGAGTTGCTTACTAAAAGAGTGGATGCTGTCTCCCCTATGCGTCCTAGAGTCCTCGATTTCAACATTGGGGACAGCTCTGAGACCTTCAATGAATTCCTTCTGATGGCCTCATCTGTAAGGATGTCGTCATCACCAATCCTGACGTCTTCTCCATTGCTGACGACTTCTGTGGCGATGTCGACACCATTAGCATCTAGCGCCTACAGGATGACTTCTCCAGAAGGACCAATCTTCACCAATAGCACCATCATGATGTCCTCCGCAGATAATGCTAATCCTTTTGTTAATCTCAATACAAATTCTGCTTTTAATAATACTGCTCGTACCACTAACCCTTTTGTAGGTACTTACATTCCGAATCAGCTTCAGGAGTTAAGGGACATGATCATGAATGTGCCAGGCGTCACCCCGCCTATCCAGCAGGTCTCCCCAATATGTTACAATCAGTCTCGCTTTACTCCAGCAATTGCGCATGTCGACATCCCTAAAGGATTTAGCGTGCCAGCCATGAAGTTGTATGACGGAAGCTCGGATCCTGAGGAGCATGTCGGCAATTATCAAGAAAAAATGGAGATTGTTCGCATCCCGCTCCAGTTTCGTGAGGCTTGTTTTTGTCGAGGATTCGGTTCGACGTTGGTAGGGCCAGCATTGAATTGGCTGATTCGTAAACCTCCTGGTTCCATTGGGTCGTTTGCTCAGCTAGTCAACCTATTCAACAATCAATTCTCTTGCAGTCGACAGTTCGAGAAGCTCACTAGTGATCTTTACCGCATCACCCAGCAGCCCGCAGAAGCCTTGAAGGACTATGCTAACAGATTTAACAAAGAAGTCCTAGAAATCCCCAACCTGGACATGGAAACAGCTGCGGAAGCCTTCAAAATGGGCTTGAAGAAAGATTCCCCGTATTATAAAGATTCGGTGATGAACCCATGCAAAAAGATGGAAGATATCCGAAACCGAGCATTAAGATTCATCAAGCTAGAAGAGGACAAGGTGCAGCAGTCCAAGCATTCTGACAAGGCGTCGTCATATGACCACCATGACAGAAAGATAGAGTCATCTCACCAAAGGCAGAACAGATCCAGACCTTATCACATAAATGACCATAGCAAAATCAATTCTGTGGAAGATGATGAAGATGATGATGATTTTGAATCTCCTAAAATTTCTGATTATTGTTTCTCTGTTGATGTTTCAGGTATCCTTTGTGCAATGAACAACCTTGGAGATAATGCAAGGTGGCCTCGGAAGAATGACAAGTTGTCTGTTGGAAGGATAAATCCAAGTGTTGTGCCTACCACGAGGATTTTGGACATCTTACCGAAGATTGCATCGCCTTGAGGAAGGAGATTAGTTACATGCTATCGAAGGGACATCTTAAAGAGCTCCTTGGCAACCACAAGAACAAGACGGAAAGCAAAGAACCCGTTCCAGCTAGACCGCCATCTCCTCCACCGGTAACAAAGGTAGTTAATGTTATTAGTGGTGGTTCTGATATATGTGGCACTTCTTATTTGGCAGCTAAAAGATTCGCCAAGCAAGCAAAGGATGAGAAGCCCGAAAGACTTTCGAAGATGTCGCAACTCACATCCCAAGATGTCATCTCCTTCTAAGAAAGCGACATAGACAATGTTATGGATCCTCACCATGATGCCTTGGTCATTGCACTCCAGATTGCCAATTGCAGAGTCAGACGTATTCTAGTAGATGGAGGCAGTTCAGTGAATCTCATTATGCTAGATGCCCTGAAGGAAATGAAGATCCCTGAAGAAAGCATCGTCAAGAGGACCTCAATTCTCGTAGGTTTCAGTGGAGAAACCAAAAGCACAGTGGGAGAGATCACACTTCCAGTTTATGTTGAAGGCATCAACTCCATGGAGAGATTCTGCGTGATTGATAGTGATACGTGTTACAATGTAATCTTGGGCAGACCCTGGATCCATGGAATGAAAGCAGTGCCATCCACCTATCATCAATGCGTGAAGATGCCGACACCCTGGGTAGTTGTCAAGGTTTACAGTGATCAGCAATCAGCTAAAGAATGCTATATGACATCCATGAAGGCGTCGACATCTCCAAAGATGGCATAGCAATTACAGAGAAAGGCCCATGAGGTTCTGGAGGCAAAGGAGCATGATGTAAAAGAAATATCCATAGATCCCTCAAACCCAGATCTCAAGGTGCTAATCGGTCAAGACGTTCCAGCAGAGATCGAGGAAGATCTTGTCAACCTCTTGAAAAGAAGAGTTAAGAGCTTCGCTTGGAGGCATGAAGACATGACAGGCATCAGCAAAGATGTCATCACCCATAAACTCAACATTGACCCATCCTTCAAACCAATCCACCAAAAGAGACGGAAGTTCGCGCAAGAAAGAAATCTAATCATTTAGGAAGAAGTAGACAGATTGCTCAAAGCCAAGATGATCAGAGAGGTCGAATACCCAAGATGGTTAGCAAATGTGGTGGTGGTAGAGAAGAAGAATGGAAAATGGAGAGTTTGTGTTGATTTCACAGACTTAAGCAAAGCCTGTCCCAAGGATCCTTTCCCCTTGCCACACATTGACACTTGGGTCGATGCCACTTCTGGGCATGAAGTGTTGACTTTCTTAGACGCATCTTTAGGATTTCAGCAGATCCAGATGGAGCCATCTGACCAAGAAGACACCGCCTTCATTACTCCTACAGGTATTTATTGTTATATTGCAATGCCTTTTGGACTAAGAAATGCAGGTGCAACGTACCAGAGGCTAGTCAATATGATGTTCAAAGAGCAGATTGGAGACACCATGGAAGTGTACATCGATGATATGGTGATAAAATCAAAGAAAGCTGAAAATCATGTACGAGATCTTGCTCAAGCCTTTGATATCTTGGACAAATTCAACATGAAGTTAAACCCAGGGAAGTGCAAATTTGGCATGATGTTCGGTAAATTCTTGGGTTACATGGTGACGGAAAGAGGAATAGAAGCAAGCCCGGAGTAACTAAAAGCTATTATCAACCTGACGTCACCTAAGTCCATTAAAGATGTTCAAATATTGAAAGGGAAAGTGGCAGCCTTGAATCGATTCATCTCAAAATCCTCAGACAGATGCAAGCCATTCTACGACATCCTAAAGAAAAATTCTAGATTTGAGTGGACTGAACAGCATGAACAGGCCTTTCAAAATTTAAAGCTACACCTCTCAACACCCCCCTACTCTCGAAGCCTCAAGAAGGTGAGCCATTATATACTTACTTAGCCGTCTCAGAAAGTGCAGTCAGTGTCGTCTTGGTCCGAGAACAAGATGGCGTCCAACAACTAATATATTATGTAAGTAAAACTCTACTTGATGCGGAGACCAAGTATTCACACCTTGAAAAATTAATTTTAGCTATAATTAATGCTTCAGTCAAATCAAGACATTATTTTGAAACTCATATCATTTTTATTCGTACTAATAATCCGATAAAAATGTCATGAGAAAGCCACAAATGTCACGAAGGATGGCCAAGTGGTCCGTTCAACTTAGCACTTATGATATCAGGTATGAACCTAGAACAACAATAAAATCTCAAGTACTTGCAGACTTTGTGGAAGACTTTAGTCCAAGCATGCAACCGAAAGTAGAACTAGAAGTCTAACAACTCCAAGATGGGGACATCTTGAGCGAGTGGACTCTATTCACAGATGGTGCCTCAAATATGAGGGGCACGGGGCTAGGTGTTGTCCTAAAGTCACCACAAGGGGACATCATACCTCAGGCCATTATTTGCAATTTTAAAGCTACGAATAATGAAGCAGAATACGAAGCCTTAATCGTGGGCCTAACCGTGGCTCTAGACATGAACATTAAAGCAATTCAGGTATATAGTGATTCATTGTTACTAGTCAATCATTTTAATGGTTTCTATGTAGCAAAAAATGCCAAGATGACAGCTTATTTGGGCATTGTGAAAATTTTGGCAAGAAAATTTCAAATCTTTTCCTTTGAACAAATACCCTGAGAGGAGAACTCTCAAGCAGATGCATTGGCCAATCTTGGATCAGCTTTCAAAAGCTTATCTCAGACCAATATACCAATTATCCATGTCAACATTCCTGCCGTAGAAAGGTTAGAACTTTTTTGTATAAATGATGACATCTCAGATAATCAGATAAAGACAACTTAGACTGCACCAATAATTAAATATCTTCAAGATGGCACCATCTCTGATGATGAAAAGAATGCCAGAGCATTCAGGATAAGAATTTCATGATTTATGTTAATAGATAATGTGTTGTTTAAGAAATCTTTTGCAGGACCATATCTAAGATGTCTCGAAGCTGACAAAGCAAAGGAAATTCTAAAAGAATTGCATGAAGGATCATGTGGTAATCATTCTGGGGGCAGAAGCCTGCATACAAAAGCTCTAAGAATGGGTTACTACTGGCCAACAATGCATCAAGATGCTGCCATCTTTGCCAAGAAGTGTGATTCATGCCAGAGGCATAGCGACATCTTGCACCAACCCGCATAATTGCTTCATCCTATCCTATCCCCTTGGCCATTTATGAGATGGGGAATGGACATAGTAGGCAAATTGCCAAAAGCACCTGGAGGAAAAATATTTTTACTAGCAATGACAGATTATTTCTCGAAGTGGGTTTAAGCTGAAGCCTATGTTCAAGTTCGTGACAAAGAAGTCATCTCCTTCATTAAGAAGAATATCTTCAGCAGATTTGGCATCCCATCTGAAATAATATGTGACAACGGTTCTCAATTTATCAGAAAGAAGACGCAATACTTTCTCACTAGATGGGGAGTCAAGATGGTTACATCATCACCGATACATCCTCAATCTAATGGACAGGCAGAATCCAGTAACAAGATTATCATCAACAACTTAAAGAAGAGGCTAGATCAAAAGAAAGGAAGATGGGCAGAGAAGCTTCCATTTGTCCTTTGGGCGGATAGAACAACACCAAAAAATGCAACAGGTCAGACCCCTTATTCCTTAGTATTTGGTGCAGAAGCGGTCATCCCTGCAGAAGTCGTTGTCCCTACTGCCAGATACGGGTTGTTGACACCTGAGCAGAAAGACGCCAACCAAAGTCATGATCTAGATACCGTTGACGAATTAAGAAGTTTAGCCAAGATCAGGATGGAGGCATATCAACAGAAGATTGCTAAGTCCTACAACAAAAATGTCAGATTGAGGAAGTTCCAAGTTGGTGATCTAGTTCTACGCAAAGTATTTCAAAATACAAGAGAGCTCAATGCTGGAAAGTTGGCCCTCAAATGGGAAGGACCGTACTTGATTGATGCTGAAGAAGGAAAAGGTTCGTATTGGCTATCAACCTTAGATGGAACAAGGATCCCCCGGAGCTGGAATGCCATTCACCTTAAGTCCTATTTTATGTAAGTTTCAATAATTACATTTCAATGCAAATAAAACGATGGTATGAATTTTACAGTTTTATTTTCAATAAAAGTATTTTTCAATTTGCTTTATTATTTGAACATTTACTGACTTAAGCATCGGAGGGGTGTTAGCTAAGCTAACACCCACCCCTAACATGTTTTTTTTTTTGCAAGAAAACATGAAGCATTCAAATAAATCATACGACCTTAAGATGTCAACACTATTCCAAGAAGGTGACATCTTAATACCAGCAAACTCGGGTATGATCATATTTTTATTTTGAAGCAAGTTATTTCCTTACTTCTTTTCTTTCAAATAAATAAATATTTTTATAAAATCTAGTACTTTTTTATTTCCTTATCAAATAAAAAATGACATCAGAATAGATGTCGAAATCCTTCACTCTCTTATAGTTTTGCAAGAGGTTATTATCTCAATAGCATTTTTCGTGAAGACAACCGCTTGAGACTGGCCATCTCACCTCCGTTAAAGGAACTTAATCCCTTCAAATGTTTAAAGAAATTACTTTATTTCATTTCAATAAGGTTTAAACACCTCGTCTGGAGCGCACGATGTCAACTTTGATTGAGGTGTTTGATGGGCCCGTATGTTTAATATATACGAATTACCCATCTCCACTCGATCAATGTGTTTTTTGACCCTAATAATATTTCAATTTGGTTGTGGCATATTCGTGCCACCTAAGAACAAAAGGATCTTGACATCTACATGTCAATCAAAGCAAATGCAAGGATTTTTACATCCATCGCAAGGTGACAACATCTCAGAGTTAACTAACATGTCAACCTTCCATTTTTTCATTTTCAAAAGATTATCCCTGCCAGGAAATATTTTAAAACTAATCAAAAGCATAGAATTTTTTTTTACCCTAGAAACCTAAAGTGTTGAACCAACCCAACACTTGAAAATTAAATTATTTATGGCCCTTATGGACCAATTACAAACCCAAAAAACATTGTTTTTCAAAATATCCCGGGATGCAGCCCATCATCAAACCAAGTGTTTTTAAAACTAAAGAACCATTTTTAAAGAAACATCACGGGGTGGCTACTGCCGCAGATGTTGTGCCTTCTTCCAGCATCTTATCATCCTTCAATTCAGATGATACCTCTCCTACTTCAGTTGCTTCTCCATTCAGGCTCTTCAGGGCCAGGCGTTGTTGCTCAACGTCCCATTCTGAGTGCCTTCCATCCTGAAACTCCTCCATCATCTGAATCTTGATCTCCACCATGCTCTTAGCGGCAGCGTCCATCAAGCTCTTTTTCAGATCCTCAATCTCTTGCAATTGAGTGTCCTGGATGGACGACATCCCCTTCATCAAGCTTTCTACTTCGTTGGAGAGTTCTTCTACCTTCTTGGTCAGTATATCTCTCTGCTTCTTTATTTGCAGTACCTCTAGAACCAGTTTCCTGTTCCTCTCCTCCAGAGCATTCATTTTTGTTTCTGCTGCATCAAAACCCTGTAGCAATTGATAGTCAGTATAAAGGAATTATTTAAAAATTCAAAAAACCTATCTTTAAAGAAAAATTTTGAAACTCACCATGGACGCCATGGTGACAACCTCCCTCTTGATATCCTTCAAACCCATCTCCTCAAAAGCACCAATGTTGATAACTTCTTTAGGACTGCTCTTTCTTTTCTGTTGGTGATTTTGTAATCATCAACTTATTTTATTGTAATGGTTATTTACTAAGAGATCAATGTGATTCGTATTAGACTCGGATACGAGTAAGGGAAAGTGTGGAGTACACACTCGTTTGAGCTAAAATGAAGTCAACCTCGATAAAGAAGTAAAAGTTAAAGGGTAGCACATTTTGTCGGCCGAGCAGAGTCCTTGACTCGGCCAAGCAGAGCATATCAGATTGGCCAAGTTTCTGGAGAGTCTTGCTTGGCCGAGGCATGTGCCTTGCTCGGCCGAGCAGTATGAACAACACGGCCGTGCAGTTCATAAGACACGGCCGTGCAGCTTGGCAGAATTTCACTAGACATGTGTGCTCGGCCGAGCGAGTCCCTTGACTCGGCCGGCGGTTCTGAAACAGTGCCTTTTCAAAGTGAAAAGACACATTGCTTGGCTAAAGTCATGTCTTTTGAATGTACCCATTTTACTGATACCTCTCCATCTGTTTAAATACAGATGTTTGATCTCATTTGGAACACACATAACATACAAGAGTGATACAACAATAACGAAAGCAAAACAATTCTCAAGTTTTTGATTTGTTCTCTTTGCCTAGAAAACAAATTGCGTGATTGTCTTATCCCAATAAAGATTTTGTGTAACCCAGGCATTAAGGGTCGAAATACTTTATTCGGAAAGTGGATTATACACGATTCAATCACATATCCGGCCTCAGTATCAAGATCAAGACCCTATATTTCCCCTACAAACGAATAAAGTATTTGGTGATACTCATGGCTGGAGGAAGTACTGTGAAGGAGATGACAACTAAGTTTGGAAAGCTGGACAAATTTGAAGGACAAGATTTCCGGCGTTGGCAGAAGAAGATGCACTTCCTTTTGACAACGCTAAAAGTGGTGTATGTTCTATCTACCCCAATGCCAGAATTGCTGGAAAATGATAGCTTGGAAGCAATCAGACGTAGATCGAAGTGGGAGAACGATGACTACATCTGCAGAGGACACATATTAAACGGTATGTCTGATTCTCTATTTGACATCTATCAAAATGAGGAATCTGCTAAAGAGTTATGGGATTCTCTTGAATCCAAGTACATGGCAGAGGATGCTTCTAGTAAGAAGTTCCTTGTGAGTAATTTTAATAATTACAAGATGGTCGATTCAAGACCTGTCATGGAACAATTCAATGAACTCCTTAGAATCCTTGGACAATATACACAACATGGGTTGAAGATGGATGAGTCAATATCGGTTTCAAGTGTGATTGATAAGTTGCCTCCCTCCTGAAAGGATTTCAAACACACTTTGAAACATGGTAAAGACGATCTGTCTTTGGTTCAACTTGGTAGTCACTTGCGCATAGAGGAATCTCTTAGGGCGCAAGAGGATGACAAAGGCAAAGGAAAAGAAGTTGCTGGACCCTCGGTCAATATGATTGATGAGGGTGGAAACAATAAAAACAAAGGAAAGAAACGTAGTTTTAATGACAATGGTTCTGGTTCCAACAAGAAACCTAAATTGGCATGTTGGAAGTGTGGCAAAACTGGTAACTTTAAGAAGGATTGTCATGTTGGAAACAACAAGAATGGCGCAAGCACAAGTGGTTCGGGAAAGGGGTCTAAGGACCATTCTGAAGACCAAGGATGATGCTATTGCGTGGTGGATTGATTCCGGTGCCACAACTCATGTTTGTAAAGATCGTCGTTGGTTTAAGACATATGAACCAATGGAAGACGGATCTGTTCTTTACATGGGTGATGATCATTCCGCTCCTATTCAAGGAAAAGAAGTGTGGTGTTGGAATTCAGTTCGGGAAAAACTATTTCTTTGTTTAATGTATTGTATGTACCAAAACTTCGTAAAAATTTAATTTCTGGTCCTGTCTTGAACAAGTGTTGATACAAACAAGTGTATGAATTCGATAAGTATATCTTATCGAAGTCTGGTGTATTTGTAGGATTTGGTTATTATAATAATGGGATGTTTATGTTGAATTTAAATAAAATTCCTAGTTCTGTTTATATGACTTCTTCTGTTGTTATCAATTCTTCATAATGGCATGCTCGGTGGAAAATGTAATATTTCAAAAGGCTTTTAATTCTTAATGTAAGATTATCCCATTTTGAACATAGCCACCATCATTAGATGCGTTGTGAGTTTGTTCAAATGCATAGCCACACATTTAATAATGTGTTGTGAGTATGCGGATCTACTTGCTTTGGTTGAATATTGTTTCACCAATAAGTTAAGAATTGATAAGTATTTCGGCTGAATCTCAAATGAATTATCATTTGATTGAGGTACCAAGTGAGACACTCGAACCTCGTAAAAGTAAAAGAGCAAGGAAAGCTAAATCATATGGTTCTGATTTTCAACTATATTTAGTTATGGGATCAAGAGATCAAATTGAATCTCAATACTCTTACTGTTATAGTATAGAGGAGGATCTAAGAACCTATGATGAAGCAATAAAATCCCGAGATACTGGTTTTTGGTAAGAAGCAATCGATGATGAGATTAGTTCTATTATGAAAAATAATACATGGATCTTGTCTGATTTACCACCAGGCTGTAAACCTTTAGGGTGCAAATTGATCTTCAAAAAGAAGATGAAAGTCGATGGAACAATTGACAAATTTAAAGCTCGATTGGTAATCCAAGGCTTTAGACAAAAGGAAGGGATCGATTACTTCGATACCTATGCACCGGTTGCTCGTATCACTACTATTAGATTTCTGATAGCTTTGGCAGCTATTCAGAATCTATTGATCCATCAAATGGATGTCACAACAGCATTCTTAAATGGTGATTTGGAAGAAGAAGTGTATATGAAACAACCTGAAGGATTTGTTATGCCAGGTAATGAGCATAAGGTATGTAGGTTAATTAAATCATTGTATGGGCTGAAGCAAACACCTAAGCAGTGGCATCAAAAATTTGATGAGGTTGTTTTGTCGAATGGTTTTGTATTAAATCAGTCCGACAAATGTGTATATAGCAGTTTTGATGAATCCGATAAAGGTGTAATCATATGCCTATATGTTGATGACATGTTGATTTTTGGCACAGACCAAAATGTAGTTGATGAAACTAAGAAGTTTTTGTCATCAAAGTTTTCTATGAAGGACATGGGAGAAGCCGACGTAATTCTTGGTATAAAGATTAAACGGATGAACAAGGGAATTGCAATTTCACAATCTCATTATATTGAGAAAATTTTCAAGAGGTTTAATTGTGATAATTGTTCTAAAGTTAGTACTCCCATGGATCCTACTGAGAAACTTGTATCAAACACTGGTGAACCTGTGTCACAGCTCGAATACTCAAAAGCCATAGGCAGTTTGATGTATGCTATTGTAGACACCCCATTCTGAACACATCGGAACATACTTATACCACTCTAGTCTCGCTTTAAGTCAAGAAGTAGAAATCCATCATTTCGTCATGTTTCGTTATGTTTTGACTAACCACCGTTAGTTTGGGACTAAACTGCATACGAGATAACGAGGAGAGGACAAAACTGTCCACAGGAACAATATCTCGCCGCGAGATGGCGTGTCTCGCGCGAGATATCCCCCCTCTGCAGATTGCAGATGACAGTTCTCTCATCGATTTCAACCTCTTTTCGTGATAAAACTTTATCTCTCCGGCCAACCAATAGAATTTGGAGTCTGGAACCATCTTGAAGTGTTTGATCTCATCTTTAACACTTCCCCAACCCCTATAAATACTTGGTGACTTCCAAGGTTCAAGGGGTCCACGAATTTCACAACACACACATTTTGTTGGTTTCTCTCCTTGAAAGAATCCTACAAAATCACCCTAAAAACTCACCTCATAGTTTGTTTGTCAACCTTGTTGATAAACAAACATCAAGCTCCAAGTCAAGGACCGAGGCGAAGCTCTGTCCGTGTCAAGAGTCGATTCTAAACTTGAGTCGAAACTCTGCCCAAATCACCTCACGCAAGGTAACCCCTAAATCCCTTTCTAATTGATTGTTAGAGTGGTATAAGTCCATAGAATCTAGGATCGGCCTAGAGCTTCTCCAACTCATGGAGACGGTCTCGAAGCAATTGATCCTATATTCCGTTTAACCCCGTTAAATGGACCTTTGTTTATAATATTTAAAAAATCATTTTTCTCTTCTTTTGAAAACCTCTGTTTTCTTTAGCAAGAGTGATCTCCGGATTGGGTGAAATGGATGCTCCTTGACCTACCCATTTCATAACCTAAGCCCCGAACCCAAATCTCTTTCAAAATGGTTTTCCTATTTTCTCCAATCGAATAATATAGGTGGCGACTCAAAAACGAAAAGGAGGAAAAATCCTTTTTCCTCAAAACGCTACAGTGGCGACTCCGCTGGGGATTTAAAATTAAGAGGCTTAAACTTGCGTCAAAATTAAAAGAGAGGTTTTCAAAAAAAATTTTGTAAATTCGAATTTTTTGCTCTCAGATGAGGCATGTCTCGCGGCGAGGTATCATATCTCGCGCGAGATATTGCTTCGGCAATCTGGTTGTTTTCTGGTTTCTCCCGTTTGTCTCATAGTCCAAGACGAGAGCCGAACATGCAAGGGGGATCCGGCATTCATTATCTGCGAGTTCCCGCATCTTAAGGCCTCCCTTAAGGTGTAGAACTCGAACCTTCGTTTCCTTTAAATAATTGATTATTATTTATAAACTGCGTGCGATTGGGTTTTATTTAATTAAAGTCCGGTCCATTGGGGATTCGGGAGTTGTAAATTGAATTATTTATCTCTCTTTCTCTCTCTTTATGTGGAACTACGATGGCCTGAGTCTTCCTAATTTGGGAGAAACGTAGGCAACCACTTGGTGCGGCCACTATCTGTTTTCCTTATGATTTTTCAAAAAAAAAAACTCTCTATTTTACTCTATCACCTAGATTGACTATCACACACGCGCACTCATATTATAACTGTCATTGCACTGCATACCCTCTATAAACCCGGGACCCACACTAAGGACGGATGACGGTAACCACCTAGTCGCCGGTCTCTCCGAAGTTGGACAATCCCACTTCGCGTATTCAATCCACTTAGATTGTCATATCGCGGGGAGCCTAGCCTTTCAGCCCTGCATCGCCACATTCTCATGTAGATTGACCTTTTTAGGATCACTCCGTGACCGGTCGGTTTTGACTCGGTGATCTTTTCTTGTTTTTGACTAAAACAAAGCCATGCAAAATTGACAATAAAGAAGGATTCAGAAAAGTCCCTTCGGAAAAGTCCCTACGGAAAAAGTCCCTTCGGAATGACCCTTTCGGATGTCCCTTTGATACATATATGTATAATCCTTCGAAAAACGATCTTACATGGCTTTGTTTTACAAAAATCGGATTGATTGCTTAGTCGTTAGGTTCTGATAAAGGCCTTAGAAACCCCTCAAAACGGACTTTCCGTTCTGACCAAAAATTAGGTCTAAATAAAAATCGACTTTCCGTGTGGTTATCTCGCGCGGGACAACATATCTCGCGCGGGATAATGCTTCTGTTTGCTGAATTTGAGCCCGAGCCGTTTGAGCCTGCTTCCGACTCGTTGGGGCTAGATCCTGATATCTGCATCTCTTCTGTCAGTTTTCCGAAGCTACTCAACTTCAAGACTCCCAACACAATGTCTACCGGAAAGCACGTCATGACCAAGGAATGCCTTGAACAACACACTTTGCAAGACTTGACCAAGGCCCTTGTTGCTGAAATGGAGCATGTTGAGGGTTGGAGAGAAGCCTTTGATTTGCCTTCTACCCGCATTGCTAGGGATTTCCGAAAGATGGAGAGTGACTCCGACAGTGGGCGATCGTCCGTGCAAGAGGAGCTAAGTGACATCAAAACTCAACTTGCCAAAGCCCTGCAAAGCAAATTAACGACAATGACTCGTGGCATCACATGGAAGAATCCATCCAAGCTGAAAAGACAAAGATGCTGATTGAAGAGCTTGAGGAAGTCAAGAGTGAACTCGAGACCATGACCCAAAAGTGCATCAACCTTGAAGCCCACATTGAAGATGACATTGATGAGAGGGTCAAGTTTTTCCTCAATACCCTCTACGAAGTGACCTCAAAGAGCAAATGGAGGAAGAATACCAGTCTCGCCACAACGTCTTCGTGCAACACTATGAGAACCACATTCGAGACCTCCACAATCAAATGGCTAAGCGAAGGAAAGGTAGAGTCTTCTCCGACATTGGAAACATCACTCTCGGTCATCTCTTCAGAAGCCTTCACAAGGATGGAAAGATGAAACCAATAGAAGGCTACCAACCTAAGAGGGAAGGTCGATATCCACACCTCTATTGCTACTACCATCAATGCCATGACCATCAAACCAATGATTGTTTCAACCTGAAGAATGCAGTCCAAGACTTGATTGACAACGACGCCATCAGAATTTGCCCAAGTGGTGGAATAGTTTGGATGACTTCAAACAAATGAGGAGTCTCTTTTCCTTTCAGTTATTTACTTTTAGTTGCAAAAGAAACGGTTAGTAGTCTAGTTTAGCTTAGTCGGGTACTACTTGCCTAAAGACTTCATTTGTGGGCAAGAGTATCAAGTCTGTTTTTCAATAATAGTTAGTCAGTATTTCCCTTTTCAATTCTGATTAATTCTTTGAGATCGAGAAAGAAAGCACTGTGAATGTCATAGAAACTTGCGACGAAAATGACTACTCCAAGGCACTTTGGTTTTCCGGAAGCCTTCCTGTCTGGAGAATGATGCTAGCAAAAGGGTACTTTCTCTCGGACCGGGGCTTGGAAAGCACTTACAAGGGATAACGGAACCGCCACCGGTCCCCCCGCTTCACACAAAGTATGGCCTAGGATACATCATCTCCATCCATGATGAAGATGACGAAAAAGAGTGGGGCTTTACTCAAATCAAGTGGGAAGGAACCACCTGCAAAGGCTGCGACGACCTAAAGCCCAAGAATGGCAACCTCAAGCCATATCAAAAGACACTCAATGGATACTTTGTTCGAGAAGGGGAATTATTCCCTACTTTATCTTTTCAGAACCATGGACTGATGATAAAGGAAAGCGCCAACCGGGCTTTGAAATCTTCAGCGACTGCGATACTTCTCCAGATGAAACAGAATCCGTCCCACTAATCCCTAATGATTTGTGGGTCGCGAAGGCAGAAATAGCAAGTGAATGGGACTTTGTGTTGGGAGAAGACATGCTGCGACAGTTCCAAGACCTGTGCCGGTTAGAAGACAACCAAATCCATGCAATATCCAAGGGGGACGCTCCAACTATTGACTACACAAGACTGATACAAAGAGCTTGGTTGCACTCCCCATCCCCGCAGGAAGATAGGCCCCGTAGCTTCTACATTAGAGGCAGGCTCCACCTCCGATGAACTCACTCAAGAGGAAATCGAGGCAGTGGCTGAACATGTATTCCCTTACTTCCTTAATGAAAACTTTGATCTTTCCGAGTACCCTGAGATTGCTAACATCGTGAATGATGAATTAACTAATAATAATCAATATAACGAACACGTTAATAATGAATCATACGATGAGATAGATCAAGAAAACGAACAAATCTTAAAAGAATTAGCTAAGAAAGTAGGTCGTTGTGGAAAGAATGGCCCCGTTGACGACGAGGAAATGCAAACGGTTAATCTTGGGACAACGGAAGACCCCAGAGAAACAAAGATCGGCAGCTTCTTCAAGGGGAAGACAGAGAAACCTTGATACAGCTCCTCAGAGAATATGTCGACGTCTTCGCTTGGTCCTACAAAGATATGCACAGGTTGAATCGATCGAGTTGTAGAGCACAAGATACCGCTGCTACCCAATGCCAAGCCAGTCAAACAGAAACTACGCAGAATCAAGCTGGAATGGTCAATACAAGTGAAAGAGGAAATCATGAAGCTCTTAAATGTAGGGTTCATCAAAGTGATTGAATATCCGAAATGGTTAGCAAACACAGTGCAAGTAGCCAAGTCGAACGGGAAAATACGAGTCTGTGTTGATTTCAGAGACTTGAACAAGGCATCCCCTAAAGATGACTTCCCGCTACTGAACATAGACATGTTGGTCGATGCCACAGCTGCATACGAAGTCCGCTCATTCGTCGACGGTTTCGCAGGGTATAACCAAATCCTCATGGCCGAGGAAGATCAGCACAAAACAGCATTCACCACACCTTGGGGAACGTTCTTCTACACGGTCATGCCGTTTGATCTCAAGAACGCTGGGGCTACATACCAAAGAGCAGTCACGACCCTATTCCACGACATGATCCACAAGGAAATAGAGGTATATGTGGACGACATGATTATTCACTCAAAAGGGACAGATGGTCAACACTTCAGAGATCTCCAAAAATTCTTCAATCGACTGAGACAGCACAAGATGAGGCTCAACCTCGCCAAATGCTCATTCGGAGTGGTCAAAGGGAAAGTCTTAGGGTACATGGTCACAGAGCTTGGCATAGAAGCAGATCCCGCCAAGATAAAAGCCATTACAGACATGCCTCCACCCAAAACACAGAAAGAAGTAAAGGGATTCATGGGCAGACTTCAATATATCAGTCGATTCATCAATCAACTGACTAGGATATTGTAACGATGATGTTGCCTTTTTCGCGGGAAAAATTCGATTTTCGCGTTTCTTTGAAAAACCAAATAAAACCGAAAAAAACGGAGTCGCCACGCCATTTTAATTTTGAAGGGCCAAAACTTTGAAAAAAGCCCGAGATCAGAGATTTAGGTTCGGAGGTCATGTTACGCGTCGGGAAGGACGTTAGTGTGCACCCGACGCGCCTCGTAAAAACGAGTCTTCCAAGCTGAAAATCATTTGTGTGTGTGTGTGTGTGTGTGTGTGTGTTTTGGCCAAAATAAGTTGAAACTGGAAAAAGTAAAAATTGGGATGTCTTTTTAAGACTCTAAACTGATCCCATGATTTTTTGGAGAATTTTTGGTTTGAGATTTGGTACTCAAAAAACCTTTTGAAGTTGAGAAGTCACTTCTGCCAGAAGAAAATGGCAGCAGACACCTGATTTTGAAATGGATTCAAGGGTCCTAAAACTCCATAATCTGGATGAACTCAGAGAATGAAAGTTTCTCTAAACTCCTTGAATAAACTTTGTGTGAAAGAAATTTCCATTTTGGAGAAGATTTGAGGGGTCAAAACCTTCTGGAAACCTCAGATATGAGATCTGGATTCCCAGAAGCTGATGAACTAGCCTCTGAAAGAAAAATTGAAAAGAGGAGTTTTACTCACCCAAAAAATAAGGTAAAAATATGTCTGGAAAGCTCTGGATGTTGGCTACAAAAAGTGTTTTGTAGTCAACACCAAATTCCAAGTTAATCTGTGTCCAAAAATTAAGACCATGGACTGAGGTCTGAGAAAATTGCTACTGGACAGCAACTTCTCAAGAAAGAAAATATGATTTTAAGTGGGGTTTTGCATCCATGCTTGTCCCCATTTCCCTAGGTTTTGGTTAGTGATCACTAGACATTTTAGTGGTGAATCAACTATACCAAACCATCCTTGGGGTACATTAGGACTAAGCATTTCATTTTGCTTGGGGAGGATTTTACCCTTTGAAATCAAGATTTAGTGCTTGAAAATGGTTTTTTAGGGTTTTGAAAGTGCATTTTTGCAAGTAAGAAAGAAAAGCTTTGAAAATAATGTTGATCTTTGTAGAAGATCATCCATGGAGATGGTCTTCCATGGTGATCTTCTTAGATCTAGAGAAAGAAGATGAAAGAACTACATTTTGTAGTTTGAAGATGCATGCATGGATGAGATTTAGGGTTAGGAAGAAGAGGGTTTACCAATCTTCCTTGTGTTCTTGAGTGTTTGGCTTGAGTGTATGAGTGTTTAGGGCTTGAATATGAGAGTGAGTGGATGAGTATGAGTTGGGAAAAGATTGGAGAGAAAAAGGTGACAATTCTTGAGAATTCTCACATTTTCTCTCTATATTTCGCCGAGGTTCGTTGCATTTGTGTTCTTCCTCCTGATTTTGTGTATTTGGAGGGCTCAATTTATAGCCCTCTGAAAATTACATACTTGTCCGCGCGGATAGGATCGTAGGCGTGCACTTGTTCATTAAATGCGGCTTCCGGCTTTGGACAAGAAGAATAAAAATTCAAAAAAACCAAATTATGACCGGTTTTGTGTTTCGGCCTTTCTATTTATGGTTTTATTCTTTTGTTTTGCTTTTTAAGATGCTTTTCTTGGTTTAACTTCATTTGGCAATGCCCATTCTACCCTCCCTTTGTTAGAAATGTTAGGATAGTTAGGAATTGTTAGGAAATGTTATAACTTTTCGTTAATTTTATAACGAAAATTCTAACAAGCTCAAATTGGAGCACTTACGGTAGCCCTCGGCGACGAGCGCTTTCGAAGGAAGCGGGGTCGTCGATAAGAGTAAGGCTCCATATTTGGCAGGATGATCGAGTGATCGGGTGGCTGAACCTAGCGATAGGCTACCTACGTATCCCGAGTGGGAATCAAGCCAGTCGTAGTTCGGGTCTTTGACCCTGAGATGATGGCGTTTTAGGTGCCTCGAACCTGATGAGCGAGTTCTACGGATCGGTTCTTTACGGAAAGAAACTCTGCTTGGGATAAGAGATGACCATTTTTGGTCGATGGCTATCCGCTCTGGGGATAGGAATGACCATTTCGGTCGACGGGTATCCGCCTGTGAGGATAGGAATGACCATTTTCGGTCTCTGCTGGGGATGATTGCGATTTATCGCTTTCTAGTGATAGCGTCTTAGGTGCCTCAAACCTTGGAGATGGCGTTTTAGGTGCCTCAGACCTTGAAGATGGCGTTTTTAGGTGCCTCGAACCTTGGAGATGGCGTTTTAGGTGCCTCGAACCTTGAAGATGGCTTTTTAGGCGCCTCGGACTTTGATGATGATGGCTTTTAGGCGCCTCGGACCTTAATGATGATGGCTTTTAGGCGCCTCGGACCTTAATTTGAAATGGCCTTTCGGTGGACTTTGTCTGCTGCTTAGAAGGAGAGGGTGACCGTTTTGGTGAAATTTGGACCTAATGATAGGCTACCTACGTATCCCTAGTGGGAATCAAGCCCTTTCGTAGTTCGAGTCTTACTCGAGATTCCGCCGGCTTTTGGGATTCCGTTAACTTTGGGGATTTTCGTTAGCCTTTCTTGAGGAAAATCGAGACGTATTTGTGCAGGAAATCGGTCTTACGTTTGGCTAGGGGTAATTTTGATGAAAGATACGGGACCTCGTTATCTTTCTCGGGGCACTCGGTCTTACGTTTTCTTATGCCGGGGTAATTTTGATGAAAGATACGGGATCTCGTTATCTTTTCGGGGCACTCGGTCTTACGTTTTTTGCTTAGGGGTAATTTTGATGAAAGATACGGGATCTCGTTATCTTTCTCGGGCGCTCGGTCTTACGTTTTCTATAGGGGTAATTTTGATGAAAGATCACGGGATCTCGTTATCTTTCTCGGGAACTCGGTCTTACGTTTCTTCTGCGGGGTAATTTTGATGAAAGATCACGGGATCTCGTTATCTTTCTCGGGGCACTCGGTCTTACGTTTGACTATAGGGGTAATTTTGATGAAAGATACGGGATCTCGTTATCTTTCTCGGGGCACTCGGTCTTACGTTTGTAGCTTAGGGGTAATTTTGATGAAAGATCACGGGATCTCGTTATCTTTCTCGGGGCACTTCCGGTCTTACGTTTCTATAGGGGTAATTTTGATGAAAGATACGGGATCTCGTTATCTTTCTCGAGGCACTCGGTCTTACGTTTGACTAGCAGGGAAGATTTTGATGAAAGATACGGGATCTCGTTATCTTTCTCAGGCACTCGGTCTTACGTTTATTGGCTAGGGGTAATTTTGATGAAAGATACGGGATCTCAAGTTATCTTTCTCGGGGCACTCGGTCTTACGTTTGGCTAGGGAATAATTTTCTTGACAAGGTGACTTTGGTTAACTTTGGTTAACTCTGTTCAAGTTAGGGGCCGAATTGCGAGTCCCGAAATTTTGAGGGCAAAAGGGTCATTTTGACCCTTGCAATCTCATCCGCGCGGATAGGGATGGAAAGTCAGGGGTATTAATTAGGGCCAAGCGCCCTTCTCCTTCCCCATTCGGTTTTTGAAACCTGTCGAGAGCAGAGAGAGAAGCGAGGAGAACAGCCATTTTTGGCCTAGGAGCTTCAAAAATTCGTCCGTTTTCTTCAATTTTTCAAGCAATGGAACCACGGGAAGGCGCTTTTCAAGGCCAGGACGTGGTCCCATAGCGGAGAGGCGGTGGAGCTCGTCCGGATGAGGAGGCATTACAATCTTTCACTTGATCGGTTGCGGAGGAGCATTACCGTGCTTGGCAACATTGGGCTTCGGATCCGCATCTCCGAGCGGTATATTTCGAATCCTCTTGATCCTCTTGTCGATTTCTTGTTTGAAATTTTTGGATGATTTTTGAATTTTTTTTTTTTTGAATATTGAATATTGATATTGATGATATGCAGTGTTGCAATGAATTTGTGCATTTTGCTTGGGAAAAGAATTGGCATTTTCGCCACATGAGATGTATGTATGTTTAGGATTTTTTTTTTTGAAAAGTGGGACGGATTTTTCCTCCCGTTGTATGTAAGATGGATGATATGCATGTATGCATTTTTTTTTGAAAATGGGACGGAGTTTTTACTTCCGTAGGGATGCATCCTCTCTTTTTTTTTTGATGAATGCATTGGGACTTGCTGAAAATTGTTTTCTTTCATGCGAGAAAAATGGGGCTATGCTCATTGTATGCTGTTATGCTGTCGATTTTTTGTTTTTTTTTTTTAATGCAAATGCAAAGGCAATCTTTTGACATTTTCTCTCTCTTTTTTTTTTTTTACAGGGCGGAAACCGTTTTGTGACGGAGCAACTGAACAAGATGAAGACTCGAGGATCGGTGGAGTCTGTGATTGATTTGTGGGATCGGCTTCCGGATGCGGGCCGAGGAGCTTTGCCGAGTCCGAGACAGATTGTTGTCGAGACGGGGCTCTGGGAGTTCGTCGAGTGCTTGAGGGGGCTGGTCAAGTTCCCTAAGTGCAAGGGCTTGATGTTCGCTCTAGCGCAGCATTGGTGGGATGCGACCCACACATTCCACTTCTTACGGGCGAGGCGGCATTACGCCTTCGACTATGCTTTGCGATCACGGAGTGCATCCTTCAATGGACGCGGCATTGAGTGGAGAGATGGCTACGGCGATGCGTCTGCAGCTCTTCTTGGATTTTCCCCTATTCCCAAAAGGGGATGGGGATGGAGTATGCCGTGGTCTTTGGTAAGATTGTGGAGACCATTGCGAGTTACGAGGTGGGGAGGATAGGTTTAGCGCAGAAGCGGTGCTAGGTCCTTCCTCTGGTTTACCTTTTCGAGCACGCTCTTTGGGCATCTTGAGGGGACGGCGAGTCTTTGCCTTCTTGAGGTCCTTGGAGGACATGGAGACGGTTGGAGATATTTCTGGGGGAGGCCGGAGTTATTTGTGCCGCTCTTGATAGATACGGCGGAAGAGCTGTGAGCTCCTATCTTGCTTCGAGTTTGCTCACGGAGGTATAAGCTCTCTTTTGCTTTCCCTCTTTCCTTTGAGCACGCACTTTTATTTGCTGCTTTGGATTGATTGGATTTTTACCTTTCGCGGTATGGGCGTTGGAGTTTTTCCACGTCACGGTGTGGAGGCGGCTGAGGCGTACGTCGGGCGTATCCGGCCATGCGGTCTTGGTCCAAGCATGCCGGGAAAAGATAAGCTCCGGGCGTACGACTCTCGAGTACGCGGATTGCCTTCCCTTTGACGGAGGCGAGACGGATGAGGGGATGATATTCTTCCCACAGGATCGCTTTGAAGTAAGCGCGGTGAAGGGCGGCGAGATACGGAGCAGTGCTGTGGAGGATTTTGAGGGCGACTTGCGGCGTCTACTATGCGGGAGAGAGGGTGACGCGCCGGCATGGCGTGAACTCGCCTTTGAGGACACCGGTGGAGCCTCCCGCCCAGACATGATGCACCCGGCGATCGGTCAGTGACTGGGATGATTACGAGCGAGCCCGGCCTTCTCGGACTTCGTGGCGATCGAGCCATATGCGACGTTCGTCTTGAGGAGGCGAGGATGCCTCGGGTTTTGGAGAGGGAGGGGCTTGGGATCCGCGGTACCCTCGGACGGATTTTTCCTACATCCCGGGATGGGAGTCAGATTGAGGGTGCGGATCCCTCGGCCGGCGGCTTCCATGAGCCCGGCCTCGTCAGGGTATGAAGGTATGGCTTCACCTTTTCCCCTTCTTTTCTTTCTTTTGTTTCATCATCTCTAGCATCACTTCTTTTTTTTTTTGTCGCTTTTGCTTTTGTGCGGTTTCGGAGGTGGTCGTCGAGACAGCCCAGAAGCAAGTGATCAGACAGAGGTTCATACGGAGGATGGTTGCTTGCGGGCGCCTCGAGGCTAGGGCGAGGAGACCACGGCCGGCACACTGTCCAGACGGGAGGCTTCTCCTATCCCCTCGGAGACTTCTTCGAGACCCCTCTTTCTCCTCTCATTGATCACCGCGCGGCCTTTGCCTTCGGATCACGTCATTCTTGGGGATCCGCACGGGCAGGGACACGTGCGCGCGCCATGGTGGTTCGTCTCCGTATGTTCAGGAGTCGGACGCCTTCACTGCTTCGGATTCGATTTCTCTCGAGTGGATCCGGGGGTTTACCCTATCGCTAGTGTGCCGGGTTGGTCCCGACGAGCCTCTTTCTGGAGATGAGGACGATTCTGAGCCCGAAGACCCTTTCAGGGCTCCTGATTTGAGGGACGGGCCCGAGTCGCAAGAGGGGCTTCAGGGGAAACATCGGGTGGTCTTTGGAGACTCCGATTGATTTTTTTTTTTTGAGATTTTAGATTTGTACGAGATCATGCACATTTTTTTTTTTTTTGATGTAATAATTTAGGATTTTATTTATGAACTTTGTTTGTTGTTTTTTTTGTACACTCTCTTTTTTTTTTTTGGAATGTAATAATTTAGGATTTTATTTATGAATGCAATGCAATATGAATGCAAATCACGTGTACTGCATGAAGCCTTGGTTTTTTTTTTTTGCAAGTGTGTGTTCGTGGTATATGGATTTTGGTTTGGGGAGGTTTTTGCACGAGTTTCGAGCAAGCGGGACGGAATATTCCTCTTTTGGTGTAGCGACTTGACTCGTTGCCAAAATTTTTTTTTGGTAATGACACTTGTAT
>JAFEMH010006653.1:0-117137 GCA_022495995.1 Adenophora triphylla var. japonica
CTGATGTTGTATTTGATGATACAATTTGATTTTAACCTCAAAACTGCCAAGGATGATGTTTCAGGCTAATAACTGAGTGGAAATCTGCTGATATAGGTAAGCAGATACGGGAAAGCACTGCAAAGGAAAAACAGGCAGATGTGTGCCCAGATGTGCAGAAGGATGTATCTGCGGATGTGAACACAACCGTTCCCACATCTGAACACACATCCACTCAAAGAACTGAGTCTGAAGTCAGCTCTTCAGATTCAGAAGGAGAAGTTATTTCTGAAAGAAACCATGTTGGGTCTGTTGATAGATCAAATGACATTTTGTTCAGAATTCAGAAAAATCACCCCACTTCTCAAGTGGTTGGTGAAATGCATGATCAAAGGAAAACCAAAAGGAATGAGTAGTTGAATCGCTGCTAAGGTTTGGATGCTTTATGGAGTCATGTACATCTTTATACTTCCAAGGCATGCTTATTACCGCCGCTTTGTGTCTATCATTGTGGGATACATTAACTTAGATTGGGCAGAAATTTTAAGTGATAAAAACATTTGTGTTCGATATACCTTGATAACATCCTTGATTCCTGGTATAGAAGGAGAAAAAGTTATGTCTCCTTGTTCATAGCCAAGGCTAAATATGTTGTCCTTGGAAGTTTTTGCACTCTGTTATACAAATCAAATGCTAAAAGACTATGGATTAAATAGCAAATTTTTCCTGTTGCTTTTTGTGATAACAAAAGTAAATTGGACATATTTAAAATCATGTCCAACATTCTAGAACAAAGCACATTGATATTAGACATCATTTCATTAGAGATCTTGTAGAACAAAAACTGTGTGTCTGGAATTTGCTGGGACTGAAAACCAATTGGTTGATATATTTACAAAGGCATTAGTTTTGGAGCTTCCTCCTTGAGGAAGTCTCTCAGTTTGTGTGATATCTAAGGTTGTGAGTACAAATGTGTCTCACATCCTTTTGTTACCATAAAAACGTTGGCAAATTTTTGACTTATTCTAATCCCTAATTTTTTTTCGTGATTTGGTGTGTGGTAATATCAAATGGTTATAGCCGTTGGTGGATCTTTGTGAATTTTGGGTGTGAGACCTTTTTGGAAAAAGGATTCCTTAATTTAGTTGGAAAGGGGAAGTTGTAAGTTTTCTTGTGTGCCTCATCTGTCACATCTCTTTAATCCTTCATTGTGCTTCTTTCCCCTCTACCCCCATTTTTATCTCACACACACACACCATATATTTCTCTCTCTGCCTGCCTAATCAATCTGCGTAATCAATGGAGTCAAGCCGTGGATGTGCGTCGGGATGTGGCCACATCTTGTCACACATCTGCGCATTCTTTTGATGCAATCGTGAAAGCCTTTGATGCAGAAATTGCTGCGATTGTTGCCCTCAATGCTCAACCTGTTTGCCTCCCGAGACACATGCCAAGAACCTTACAGGTTTTGAAGGTGGATCTCCATAAATGGGTGACTTCACTTTCTAGTCAAAAAGGGGAGAAGAAGAAAAAGGATGATAATGTTTTTGATGTTGTCTTCTTTGCCGCCGATGTTTCGATTGATGCTTAAACTCAGGGGGAGTTTTAATGTTTGTTCTTACTTGTGAATGAAACATCAACAGGTTTGCTTTTAATATTTGTTTTTAATATTTTTAATTGCTTTTAATATTCGTTTTAGTTATTTGTTAGTTTTAGTCTTGATCCGTAATTCCTAAATACATTTCTTTGAATGGTCGCTTTAGTTTATATTTGTTGAACCGCAATTTTTAGTACTAACTTGTTCTATGCGGTTTGTGTGGATGTGTTGACACATCCGCACACACATCCATTCAGGGGAGTTTTCGAATCTGAAAATGTTGGTCATAGTAATCAAATCATAAATCTTTAGTTTTGACCGAAAGTCCAAAATAGGGGAGATTGAAAGCGTGAGCTTTTTTGAAACAATGTGTTTCCTTATTCGAACCAAATAAGCATATTTGGTGATTTGATTTTGGGACTTTCATGGAAAGATTTATATTGTCCTATTGTGAAAAGGATTTTAGTTTTAAGAAATAAAGTGTTTCCTATTTCAAATCAAAGAGGAATTTTTGGTAAGTTGATTTTATGCTTTCATGGAAAGATTCATAAGTATCCTACTTTGAAAAGGACTTTGTAAATAGAGTAAATATCTTTTATTATCCTACTTTGAAAAGGACTTTGTAAATAGAGTAAATATCTTTTATTTATGTACATAGTTTTATATTAGGACTAACCTACTAACAATCTATTCCTTTGTGAGTGTGCTTTATGTTTCCTTGTAGGAATTGGATTCTCACATATGGAAGAGTTTGGATTCGTGAAGATCTTCTCCAAGGTGCCTATAAATACAAGAGACCAGCACAAGAGAAGATAGAGTTTTAGAGATTTATTTCAGAGAAAAATACCTTTGTTCTTCACGGTTCGACATTGTTGTTTTTAGGTTGTGAGCTTACATCCGTAACTCACATCTAGGTTTTCATAAAGTTCTCTTGTTTTACTTCTGATTGAATAAGTCCTACTTGGGAAAGGGGAGTTGTTCATATCATAGAAGGTGATTAGAACTTGTTTAGTATTTTCATATTTTAGTTTTTCACTTATTTGTTTTTGTAAGAAACATAAGTTTTTATAGTGAAAAGGTTTTTGGGCGTAAGCCTAGTTTGCTGATCACACGGATCGAAGCGTATATAACTCTTGAGTTATTGCATTTTATTTACTTTTATTTACTTTATTCCGCTGCATTATCTGTGGATGTGTGGACAGTTGTGAGACACATCTGTACTCACATCCTTTGCCTATTGCGTGATCCAAGTTTCCTAGCTACACGAAACTTTCAATAGGTCTCTTACATATATAGTCTAATATCTTCTTTGTTTGACTTTAGAAAAGCACAGAAATGTAAGAGGAACTTCATTAATTAGTAGATAGGAGTCTTATTAGATTAGGTAGATATTACGTATATTAAAGACGCAATTACAATAGGGGACATAGATATATCATTTTAAAATTTAGTCCATTAAGTGGATGTCAAATACTCCGAGATCCGGTTAGATTCTTACTTTCATTTTTGTTATGTCTCAATTAAGGTTTTTAGTTGTTTTTGATGCTGCAACAATCGTGCTTATCAATTTTCGTCCAATCAACAAGATCGATCTCCTGACTCCATTGACCTGAAAACAGAACGCACAACTAGCCGGAATGGTCTCCGGCGAAGACCCTCGAGCGTGAGAGTAAGTACGATGTATATGAGAGCATATAAGATAATAATGAACAATGTATTCAAAATATCAAATAGCAATTACCCTGAAACGGTTGATGTTGCTGTGTATTTATAGTTGTTGATGAGAGATATATTTGTAATAGGATTGTGCTAAATCCCTTGAATCGTGGATCAGATACGCATGATAGATCTTGTCCAAATATAACTCTTGATTTGTAGGGAGCCTGTTATGAAAAGAATTGTAAATGCGCCTGGACTCTGTAGGTCGACGTACTCTCGTAGGTCGAGGTCGCCTGTTGAATCTAGGTCGACCTGACTGAATAATAGGGTCGGGTGATACCCGAGTAGAATCTGGATCGTAATGTCGGACCAAGCTAGGTTGGGACCATCTAAGATCGGACAATGAGCTAGGTTAACTGATCTCGCTGATGGGCCTTGGGCCTGGTAATAATTAGGCCGACCCATTAAGGATGGTGTGGCAATAATATTTTGATAATTGGGCTTGCTCGCTGGTCCTAGCACGTCACTTTTATTCCATTCAGTGGCCCCCAACTTTCTGAGTTGACTTTGTCGACAAGGAAGTTATAAGAAATTTTGATGAAGACTTTGAGTAGGTCGCAGATAGACGCTCGAGCTAATTGCTGGTCGACCAATGGTGACGTGGCTCAATCCTGATCGTCCAAATGTTGACGGTCAGATCTTTAGGAGCGCCGAAATTTCTTAATCATTGCCTAGTTTGACGCTTGGACAACCGCCTTGGAAACTGTTTTAAGCATTAATTGAAAAGTTTAACCGTTTGAAAGCCCACCTCTTTCTCTTTCAGGAAAGAATTAGTAAGGAGTATAAAAGGAAAATCATTTTCCTTTTTGGATTTTTACCAATTCTCAAATTTTAAGAAAACGAGTGAGAGCTAAGGCGAACGTAATCTCCATCGTCTCTGGTCTCCTCGAGCTTTTTCGATCTTTTTTTGAAACTCGTCTTCACTGATTTAAGTAAGGTACCCTTCTAATTCTTCATATTAAGGCTTAATTTCTGCTTTCCCTTTTGATTCTGCCATGGCTAGGACCTTTAGTAGTGAACCTGGAGCTTGGTATAGCTACTGCTCGGTCAATCGTAGAGTATACAAGCATTTAGGCGGAGTGTGGAAGGAAATGACCGTTGAGGAGTGTGCGTCCATCCTGACCAGGTGGGGTTTGCGCTTTGGCGAGCTAACTTTGCCCATAGGAGAAACCCTAGGTGATTTAGAAATCGACGACCCAAGAGTTGTATCCTTTCATCTTTTTCATGAATTGCTCGACCATATAGTTTTAGTTTACATCAGAGGTCCCATCAAACCTTCCTTTCTTAGGAATTAAAAAGGATTTCCGGGAGAATCTAGGTCGCCCATTGATAGGTCCCCTAGGTCCCTTAAGTCTGCATACATGACTGATTTCCATGTTTCCTCTTGTTGTTCTTCAGATATGTCGACTCAGGAAAGGGCGACGACCTCTGCCACAACGAGCTCTCCTTCTACCAACATTGTTGACGCCTTCTGTTCATCGGTTGTTCTAGGCCAAAATGAGAGGGGCTTTGTTGCCCCCAAGCCAAAAACTGGGAGGAAGGGCTCGGAAGCTAGGCTCAGAATACTGTACCAGTATTGTGGAATCGATAAAGAGGAATTCAGCCTAACCCACCTGACGGCCAAACTATTCGATAGACATAGCTGGGAAGACAAAGTTAGGGACCCTACTGTAAGTACACCAATCCAATTCGTAACCCTTTTTAGGTGCATTTTAACGTAATAAATTTGCATTAAGGGGCGTTTTGGTAAATTCTCGGTCTATCCCGAGACATTCGGAAATATTCCATAAGTTTCTCGCGAAGGAAGTACTTTTTAGTACTTTGCTCCTGCCAAAGGACCTAAAGGGAATAAATCTGTTTCGGACCTTTTGGGTATTATCCCAGAATGTTCACTACTACATTTCTGACCTAATGTAACGCTTCTAACGCATCTAATGTAACGCCACGAGCTAATGTAACGCATCTAATGCAACGCCAGAGCTAATGTAACGCATCTAATGCAACGCCAGAGCTAATGTAACGGCTAATGCAACGCCAGAGCTAATGTAACGCATCTAATGCAACGCCAGAGCTAATGTAACGCATCTAATGCAACGCCAGAGCTAATGTAACGAGTCTAATGCAACGCCAAAATCCTAATGTAACGCCTAAATTACTAATGCAACGCCAAAATCCTATAACCTATACCCTATACCCTACACTATACCCTATAACCTATATCCTATATCCTATATCCTATACCCTATACCCTATACCCTATACCCTATACCCTATACCTTATACACTATACCTTATACACTATACTCTATACCCTATAAGGTATAGGGTATACCCTACAGGGTATAGGATATACCCTATAGGGTATAGGGTATAGGGTATACCCTATATGATATAGGGAATAGGGTATAGGGCATATGGTATAGGGTATACCCTATAGGGTATAGGGTATACCCTATAGGGTATAGGGGGTATAAGGTTTAAGGAATAGGGCATATGGTATAGGGTATACCCTATACCCTGTACCCAATAGGATATACCCTATACCCTATAGGGTATACCCTATACCCTATAGGTTATAGGGTATACCCTATTGGGTACAGGGTATAGGGTATAAGGTATAGGGCATAGGGCATATGGTATAGGGTATACCCTATACCCTATACCCTATAGGGTATGCCCTATGCCCTATACCTTATACCCTACAAGTATTATTAATATTTTAAAAGTATAATTATTCTTTTTTAATTTATTTTTTAATTGAAATAAATATTTTAGACATTTTTTGGTAAGGAAGTGTTTTTAAAAAAATTATATAAAATAAGTTAGAAATTAACTAAATATTTCTATCAATTATTATTTAGGTATATTAATATTTCTTAGAAGTTTAAATTATTAAATTAATGAGTATTATTATTAATTAATAACATTTTTATTATTAATTATATAATAATAATTATTAATATATTCAATTATTTAATTGAATAATTAACAATAAAAGTATATAATATAAAAACATTTACTTTTTTGATATTATGTATTATTACTAGTTATTATTAATATTATTATTAAGTATTATTTTTTTTTAAATTTATTTTTGTATTGAGATAAATATTTTAGACTTTTTTTGGTAAGGAAGTTTTTTAAAAAATTTATTAGGCATAATTAATTATTAGTACTATTATTAATATTAATTAATTAATATTAATAATTCATTAATAAATATTATTGATAATAAATATTATTGATATTAGGCATAATATTATTTTATAGTTTAAATTATTAGTATTATTATTAAATATTATTAATAATAGAATTATTATTATTATATAATATTATTTTAAATTTTAAATTATTTTTGATATTACTAATTATTATGGTCATTAAGAGATTTTTGTGTTAAACAAATAAACATAATAGGTGACAATAATTCATTGGAACACACACTTGACACCCTTTTTTTTAATTGGCTTAGAAAAGTTCACAAGGATTGATCTCTTAATCAATCTGGACCATTAATCATAAACATCCAATGGTCCAAATTCATCAAAACAAAACCATTTCAAAATCTTAATTTTCTCTTTATACTCCCACTTTCCTCAGCCACACACACACACACACACACACAGCCACACTCTCTCTCTCACTCTCACTCTCTTTCCGGCCACCCTACCAGATCCGGCCACCCCTACCAGATCCGGCGACCACACCTCACCCTCCTCTCTCTCTCTTCTCAAGGCCGCCTTCATTAATCCCGGCGACCACACCCCACCTCCATTAATTCCGGCGAGCAAACCCCACTTTCATTAATTCCGGCGAGCAAACTCTTTTATTCCGCCGTGAACCGTCCAATCAAGAAGCCAAAGCGTCTTTCTGGATGATTTTTCATTAATTCCGGCGAGCAAACCCCACTTTCATTAATTTCTATGTTATTTTTGTAGAGCTTCGGGGAGATACCTGGCATAGTAATATCCTCAAGGCTTGTAATTCTGGATGATTTTTCATGAACTGGTGATAAAACGCAGATCTGGTTCTCCTCTGTTGTGAAATACGCAGACCCAATGCAACGACAAGCTCCTCCCGACTCCGCTCCCCTTTTTCCAGATCTTGTTTGTGTGCCTGTGTACTGCTGTGTGTGTGTAGTGTGTGTGTTTCGGTAGTGGTTGACGGTGGGAAGGTGGTGGAAGGTGGTTGACGGTGGATAACGGTGGTCAAGGTGGTGGTGGTGGTGGTGGTATTTTAAAAATAATCCATTAATAATTCTAAATACATATTTCTTTAATTATATTTAATATATTTAGCAAAGAAAAATAAAATTTGAGGGACTAATTTAAAAATATTTACAAAAATTATATATATATATATATATATATATATATATATATATATATTGAAAAAAGAAAATTAAAAAAATTAATAAAATTGTGAAATTATGTAATAAATTTTAGGGACTCATCTAATTTTTGGCGTTACATTAGGTATTCAACCACTTTTTAAAATGGCGTTGCATTAGGTTCTTTTTGGCGTTGCATTAGGTATTCATATAGTTTTAAAATTGGCGTTGCATCAGGTATTTACCTAATGCAACGCCAAAGCTCTGGCGTTACATTAGCTTACTATGTCGTTGCATTAGACCTAATGCAACGCAAGAGAATGCAACGGCCATTTGGCGTTACATTAGGCCTAATGTAACGGTTTTTGGGCCCTAATGCAACGAAAATTGGCGTTACATTAGGTCAGAAATGTAGTAGTGGTTCCAGAACCAGATTTGGAACAAAAACGATTGGTGACACCTTGTGTCACGCGACAACTCGAGGCCTTGGAAAGTGGTTACAGAATGCCGTGCGACACAATGTGACCATGATCAGCAGCTATAAATAAGACCCTCCCCCTCTCAGAAATGGATCCCAATTTCCACTCCACAACGTCACTCTGCTGAAATCACACCAGAACCTCTCTCTCTCTCTTCCTCCCACACCAACACATACCAATTCCCTTCCAATTCCTTCATCCCTCATACACAAACTACCCATTTTACCTCCATACTTCACCATACCAATTGTAGATCCAAGCATAGCACTCCAATCCGAGATCCAAGTCTCAATCAAGCAGCTGAATCGAAGCTCTCTACACCTAACTTGGTGTAGAGATTGTGGACTACAAGGGTAACGATTCCCTCCATCTCTCTCTCTCTCTCTCTCTCTCTCTCTCTCATTTACTTATTTCATTGCAATTTCTTTCCCTCCATTTGATAATCAGGCTCCATCCGCCTCTGATTATCAGGTGGCAAATGCCATCTCTCTGTTTAAATTCGAAGTGTTTGGTTTATTTGATTGTCCATGATGTGATCCATTGGTTTTCATGGTTTAATTGCTAAGGGAGTGTGGATCTCCCATATCCACATTCCTTTGGTCAATCCTCTGTTGATTCGTAATTACCTGAATTGAATTGGTTTATTGGCTTGATCTGATTTTGTCTCTGTTGGATTGAATTTCAAATTTGTAAGGTTACTGCAGATGGTGGACGTGTGTCACGCGACACACTTGGACATGAGGAGTCCTGTGTCATGCGACACATCGTGTCCATCTGCAGAGATCACCCTTTCAGTTGTAAGTTGTGTTATCTAGTTTGTTTGTCACCTAGTTGAGGTGACCGTGCTGCTTTGATGTCCAAATCTATTCTGTAATCATGCTTTGTGTTCATGAGATTGCTGTAAATCTGGGTATTGTGAAATCTCTGCAAGGTGATCATTGGTGTCACGTGACACAACCTACCTCCTAGGTCCTGTGTCACGCGACATGAGTGGTCCTTTGCAGAAGATTTGGTTTCAATTGTAATCTGTTCTCCTTGCTGTAATGGGATGTGGCCTCCCTGATCAATTGGTCTACAAGTTGTAATAATCTCATTCATGTAATAAAATTCATGTTTCACCGCACTTGTCTATTCTCATTGTTTGCATATATTTTGACTTATTTAGATGTCTAATTAGAAAGACTCGTCTACGGGCGAGGCGTGTCGGGTGAACTCTCGGTTCTTCCCAACACGTAACCTGACCCCCGGACCCATTTCTCTTTCAAAAGGATTTTCAAAGTGTACCTTTAAACATGGCGTGGCGACTCCTAACATTTTTCATTGAAAACCGAATTTTTCGAGCGAGCGCACATTCAGTGGCGACTCCGCTGGGGAAAACTTTTGAAAACCTATTTTTCAAAATTAAGAGGGTCATGCTTTCATTCACTTAGACATCCAATGTATTCATCTTATGTGCATCCTTGATGATCTTGTGCGGTACATGCATTTTTATGACATTTTTTGACTTGTGTGCCTTTTGTGTCCTTCTTGTGGCTATTGTGTTGTGCTTTGTTGTGTTGCTTTGTTCCTTGCTGAGGAGAGGCAGGGGCTGATTTCAGTTTTGCAGAGGATTCTGGTTCAGTGACTATCCAGGTCATGCGACATCTTTGTTCATTGTTCTCCTGTGTCACGCGACAAGAATGGTCACTGAACATGTCTCAGATGCTGGTTTGGGGGCAGTCCCTTGAATCAGAATTGCTCAGTTGATTATTGTACCTCTTGTTCCCTGTGAGAGTGTGTGTGTGTGTGTTTTTTTTCTTTTTTTCTTTTAAAAATAAAAATAATAATATAATATAAAATAAAATAAAATAAAATTTGTTTTTCGTAAATAAAAGAATATAATCATCCGCACACTACACCACATAGATCTAGAGCCCTCTGGTGCGATTGACGGCATCGCGGACGGTGATAATATTCACCTACGCTTGAGCGCCTAATGTCAAACCCATCCCCCTAGTGCGTTATAGGTGGATCCACACTTAAACCTTAACCACGGTTGGTTTTTGATACAACGTTTTGATCACACCAAAATGAATTGTTTTTTGAAATTTACAATAGGTCCTCATACCTTCCCCAAAACCTTACACCTTGTGGGAATGTTGCCAATGCAACATGGTTTCACGTAAGGACATGTCACTCCCGTGGCGTGTTCTAACGAGAGATCATGCCGCATTGTCACCATGCACCGACGAGAGGACATGCCGGATTTTTCTTGGAAATTCATCGAGAATACCCGTTATGCTGCCCGAATTTCCCCAGAAATTTGGACCACTCGTCCGTCTCACATCGTGTTAGGTCTTGGTTAGGTATCATTACCTATTAGTAATTTCAAATACAAAGAATTTAGTGTAATTTGAATGTTGTGTCCCTAGGTTTCCCCAAGGTGTAGTTTGCGTAAATAAAGGCTTCTCCTTTCCCAACCATACTTAGGATTTAAATCACCGATTTATACTTGAAGATAAATAATTTGTTTGCGCGAGTCTGTCCCTCTTTTTCTTTCCTCTCCCGTATTTCCTTAAAGTCTTCTTCCTTCACCACCTCATAAACCCATATCTACCCTCTGCAGCAGCGGCAACAAGTTGGGTGTGTACTCCAGTTTCCAGTGTTCTTTGGTTTGTGTCTCCGAAAGTAGTTCCAGTTTCTTGCGAAGCCCTCATCTGTCCTGCTATTCAAGATTTCTGGTGCAAAAGATATACCATCCGCTCAGTCTGGAATTCCTCTCACTTCGGGCCAATTGGACATGAGTGATCTGTCAGTAGCGAAATTGCGAGCTGCTCTTGAGGCTGCCATGGTCCGTGAGTGCAAAGCCCAATTGCTTGCCCAAGTTGCTAAAGCCCGAGAAGAAGAAACGCACGCTAGGTTTGTAGAAGAGATGCACGTCCGAGGGATCACAATAATTCGTCATGAAGATGGGTCGTACGAAGAGATCATTGGCGCTAGTAATGTTGAGCATGGAACTGGAAATGTGATGAAAGGGATAAATGAGGATGAGCAAGATAAGATTCTTTCCCTGGCACCTCAAGTGATCCAAGCTCAGATCCCAGATGGACAACCGATCCCCGAGACTTTCAATTCTCCTAATCAAATTGGGTTGCAGAGTCAGTATCAGCGAAATTCCCAAGGATCATGTCATCATGTGAGTAGTTATTCCAACCAGAAGGGATCGCTGTCATTCCACTCTGACCAGACACCTCTTCAAGGAAGTGCTTCTCAATCACCCATGAGTTTATATGGCTTCAACTTATCACCTCCGCAAGATCAGCGTTCAGGACCAGCCTCATACGTAACTGTGAATCAGATGTCTTTCATTCCTGCTGTGAATCCTATCAAGCAAGGGACACTAATACCCGAGTCCCCTCTAAAGGCAGTTCAGATGGAAAGGAAGAAACCGTACTGGGGTAAGGTGGGAATGCCTATGAATCAATTCCTCAAGGTTTTGGTGAGCGGAGGACTGGTTCAGCCACTAGTCAATTATAGCCCTCCTCATAACAACATAAGCTGGATCCAAGCAAATACTGTTACTATCACCAATATTCGGGCCATACCACTTGTGAATGCAGACAGTTGAGGGTAATCATCCAGGAACTCATTGATGAAAGGAAGATCGAAATTGGCTCTCCTGAGGAAAGTGGTGTCCAGAATCATGGTCGGTTCCTACCTCGCAAACAGCGAGAATTTGATGACCTTGGGATAACAACTGAGGAAGCTTTCAACGGATCAATGCAAAGAGGAATGATTAAGCCCCTTGATAACTACAGCCCTATGGATCGCAACCCAAAATTGGACACGAGCAAGTACTGCTGCTACCATCAGTTTCCTGTTCATAACACCAACGACTGCGTTCCTCTAAAGCTGTTAATTCAAAGGTTGGTTGATGAAGGCAGAATTGAGAAAGCTCCTACCAAGGTGGTTACCGATCCTCTTCCACCATTCCAAGGGTATCCCATATGAAGAAGTCAGTTAGTCAGTCATCGTAGGGTCTAGATTGTCTTTTATTTTTGATAGTAAATGTCTCTTTTATGATCTGAGTCTGATATATACATGTTATGAGTCTTTTATTTCAATAATAAAATATTTGTTTCTATTCTTGCTAGACTCGAAACATTACTTGCACACCTACATTACACTCAGTTGAAATGGTCTTATTCCAAATTATCATTTGTACTGCTCACCAACTAATGCTTTGAAATGGCTAATGTTTAAATGGATCAGAGTGAGAAAATTGAGTGATATCCTTCCCGAATTGGGGCTTGCCAACTCCCCATCTTGCATCTCCTGTGCTCACATATCTTCCATCGCCCTCATCATTCCGTTCTTCAGCGAATTTGCATAAATTATCCTCAGATAAGTTTAAGCAAGCAATGAAGACTCATCCGGTATGGACTGCGGCTAAAACCTTCACCCTTAGGAAAACCATTACCTCACCCTCACCAAATAATATCCCTTCATTTCAAGATCGTCATATTTTGAAACCCATTTAGCCATCTCCAGAAGAAGAGGGATTATCCTTGGGGCTCCCGTGACTCAAAGAAAGATCGACCGTCTCCAAGCTCAAGAACGGCGGAATGCAATGATCCATCATGGGGACCAGCTGAAATTCTCTCTCAAAAAAAAATTAAAAAAACAAGAATAAAAAACAAAAAAAAAAGAATAAGAAAAAAAAAGGAGAAAAGAAATAGAGCATAGTCCCTAGCGATCCTCTCAAAAGTAAAAGTCAAAGGATCCGTTCGTTACTCAAGAGGAGTCTCAAAGTGAATATGGAGACAGCACGGATGTCCCTCATCTTTACCTCTAACCAATTCTGGCCATCCTCTCAATTTTAGAGGATATTCCCACTACCTTGACCAATCCCAAACCGTCCTCTCAATTTTAGAGGATATTCCCATTATCATTACCCTTACCTTTGACCTTGCCAAAGCAAAAATCGACCTCTTATTCTTAGAGGCATTGAAGATGCAGTCATGGATTCCCTCACCATAGAAATCCCAAACACATCCCTAAAAAGCCAACCTCTCATCTTTAGAGATACAGCCAGCAAAAAGCCTAGCCGACCTCTCGTTTTAAGAGGTCATGACATCCTAAATCACCCAAAGATCGATCGAAACCCCGAAACCCAGTCGCAGTTCCTACCGGATAGCAGTTCAAGCCATCAATTAAAGATTGTGCAAATTCCACCCGTTCATCCGACACTCCATGTGAGCATACTTCATTTCTCCTCCGTAAAACACCTCCCGTGAACGTCCCAGTGGCATTTCACATCTGTATCCTTCATTGACACTCCCAAAGAGACTTGTGATTCAACTCCCCAGGACTCGAAAAATCTGGTCTCCTCAAGGGCCATCCCTATACACTTTCCATCGTTCGAAATTTGATTCTCGATATCAGGTGGTTTTCTCCTCATGATTAATTGAAATATTTGTTCATATTAGCTTTGGTGGTTGAATAACCCGAACATCAATAAAGGGTTTTAAGCAGCCATGTGATCATCACGAATAAGACAGGTTTTCAAGTGTCTCGGCAAGTCTTTTTCTCTACATTTTTAGGGATATAGAGCTAAACACTGTATTTCTGTCAAGCAGGGGCTTCCATATACTTTCCATGCCTTGTGTTACTTACACTCTCGCAAAAGAGTCAAACCCAAAAGCGACTGTGTCACAGAAACAAGGATTCATTCCATTTTCAAAAGATGTGCCCCTGCATATAAACATTTCCGAGTCTTGTCCATCGACTAATTGAGTGAAGTTCGAGAACGATCTCCTCTAAGGTTACATGACGTGTTATCTGCAATGAGGCTACGTGTCAAACCGGGGCTTGGTCAAATAAGAAGAAGGATGTGTTCATTTGTGCAAAATACCGGGGCTAGCTTTATAATCTCGATCCTTGGGTATGGATTGGTTACTTAAGGCCTACTTCATGTTGAGGACTGCAGCATTTCTTGCCCTAAGCAAAAGGGAGAGGTTTTGAGGTAATATGGAAGCTGGGTTTAGAAAACCTGTCAGCATGACTTGTTGTGTCACGCGACAGAATGTGTTCATGCTGTCCTGAGTCGTGCGACACCATGAGTCCAACACCAGACATCAACAAGCTGCAATCTGTTCTGTACCAGGGCACGCCCCGACTTGTCCAAAGCAGCAAATAATAAAGCCACCACCCTGCAAACATCCTGGGAGAGGGATTCATTCAACTCGTATACACATTCACCATTCATGTACAAGCCATATAAGCATTCCACAATCTAAACAATGCAAACCATGTTCATACCAATACCATAACCATCCAAAAAACCATTCATTCTCATTCTTCCAAAAAGTGGACTCGTGCAAACAACAAAGATAACATAAATGTTAATAATAATGTACTAAGTCTAGGAAGTGCAAAGCAAAGAAGTTTTTACTAAAGAAAAAAGGAAGAGTGTTTGTTTGTTTCCTCCAAGGGGTACAATAATCAGAAGAGGAGCTGTGATTTGATCCAAGAAGCTACTCTGAGCCATCACTTTCCGAAACGTAGTCGACACCATCATCATCAGAATCATCATCATCATCAGCACCTTTGCTGCCCTCTCCATCTGCATCCTCCTCCTCAGCCTGTGCAGGATCCGGATCAACAACAGGGCCTTGGTAAATAATGGGATCATCACGGAAAAGCTCGTGAACAGCAAAGATGGTCATAAGTCTCAATCTCGTGGGGATCGCCAGAAACATCATCACTCTCACTCTCTGAACTAGAAGGACTGGGGGGGACGACGAGAGGCAGTCTTGGTCCTAGGTCTATGAGGATCACCCGCAGCCGTATCAGTCCGAGACCTCTTCCTTTCAGACAAGCTGGGCGTAGAATCATCATCCGAGCTTCAAGCTAAACACCCCTCTCTCCAGTAACGGGCGCTCCTCTCCAGCTGCTCGATCATATCCATGAATCCGGTGTAGTATCGAGCAAAACTCCAGTAAATATCAGCTGAAACCTGGTACAATCAAACAAAGGAAGAATCAGGGAGCTAGTCATGACAGAAATACAAAGGATTTAAACAGTTCAAAGCAATAAAGAAAGAGAAGACAGTGCTTACAGATCGGGTGCCCTCAGGAAGCTGAAAATAAGGATAGATCCTACTGATATCAAGGGGAGCCCGTCTCAAGTGATCCCCATCCTGGAAATTGATAAAGGGAGGAGGCAAGGGCGCGTCTGCCACATATCTAGTAGAGGGACCTGCACCCTGAGCATCACGCCTCGGCACAACCTGTGGAGACCTCAACCTCGTCGTCACATAAGCTCCATAATCTCCCTCCTCAACATGGTTGAATGCAGCCTCCCCCTGGATCAAAACAACCTGATCATCCAACTCCCAGGGAAACCATATATCTGCTAGAGGATCAACTGGGACCTGAGCAGCTACGCCTGGACCATGCTGCCTGTAAACTCTCTCGTCCAGATATAAGGCATCCCCAGCAGGCCTACCAAAAGCTTGCGATACTCGATAAGGTGTGCAGCATAACCCAGATCCAATTCAGCATATCTATCAGCCCAAGGAAACAGATTCAAGCTCCCGGGAGTCCCTCTCAAGCATATCATCGTATTCGGAAAAGAGGCTGTCACCCGTCCTCTGGAATCAGCAGTCCAGACCTTCTCCCGAGCATCCTTCACCCAACGTCTCAAGGCAGGAAACATAGTGGCTGGGTACTCATTCTGGACCCGCCAAGCATAACAACCAAATACCTCATAAGCCCAGGCCTGAAAAGAGAAGATCAAAGCAAGTCAGATGACAGTAATGAATAACGGATATTTGTATGTAAAAGAGAAGGTCGAGAAGAAAAGTACCTCATAGGCCAGCTGAAAGCAATCAAAATAATTAGCCACTCCCCGGCTAATGTCATCTAGAGCCAAATACATCTCCGCCAGCCCAGCTTCTCCCCAAGACAGATTACCGACATTCCCCCAATCCCTCAAAAGTTCCAGAAGGGCAATTAAAGCAGTAGAAACCCCATTGGGGAACAGCATGTCAGAGAATCCTACCCAAGCAAAGGCTCTCGCCAACCTTTCAGCCCTCAACCGGCTCTCCTCAGAGTCATCCATGTCCGCAGGATAATCTCTACTATGCTCAGCAATGTGGCTATGAAGCTCACCTACCTCATATCCATTCTCCTTCTTATCATGGGGAATAAAGACGATCAAACCCATAAAGTCCGCATCCGTGGGGGGCTGAGGATCATCAGCAGGTGCAGTCTCCTCCAAGTAGAAAGGCTCAGCAGTAAAGGGTAGGCCGGTTATAACTGCAAAGTCATATGGCGTGACCGTTGCCTCTCCCCAAGAAAAGTGAAAAGAGTGGGTAGTCTCCCACAAAACTCCTTGAAGGCCTTCATCAGCTCGATACTCAGCTGAGTATCCCCAACGGCCTTCGCCATCAAAAAATTGGCCAAACCCAGCAGCATAGATCAAACCTTCCGGTGAATGTACCAGCTCCTGGCTGCCAGGCAAGAGGT
Organism: Adenophora triphylla var. japonica; assembly: GCA_022495995.1. Lineage (NCBI taxonomy): Eukaryota > Viridiplantae > Streptophyta > Magnoliopsida > Asterales > Campanulaceae > Adenophora > Adenophora triphylla. Next base: position 16,615 of record JAFEMH010006653.1, read on the forward strand.
CCCACAGCCTACCAACGACCTCCGGCGATCCCCGGGTAAGCAATCCCTGCGGGTAAACACAGCGCAGGTATGAATATCCCATTATCTCCTTAAAAAACATGTCAATCAATACCCAGTCTACATAAAAGCAATCATTTTGTATTTTGATTTTGTTTTAACCCTCTTTTCAAGCAAAATTAAGCTAAAACATATGGCGGGTATTCATAATCTCTCCCCAGTCCAGATTTATGCAGGTATTCATGATTTCACAGACAAAGTTCGATTCTTTTGACATAAGAATCCAATTTTCAAAGCAATTTCAAACAAGGGTATAAGAAAATACCGTATTTTTCTTCTATGGCGCGGATGTGTGCTCCTTGAGCTGTGGGTAAAACTCCCCCCTCACGGCTAACGGAATGAACGGCCTCTGATTCTGCTGCACATTCTTCCTACAAGTGGCCAACACAGCTTGTTGAGGTCCCTTCTTAGTGGGACGTGACCTAGGAGGCATTGTTGCAAGCTAGAAACCGAATCAACACCCTTGTTTTGCTTGATTTCCCTCGACTTCGTGCGTCTCCACCTCGTTTTCTCAAGCCCTGTTCGTCTCACTCTCAACCGTGTTTTCAAAATGACGACTGTTCAATGTTTTAAAGAAACCTGTTAATGTGCTTTATGAGGTCGCACGACACAACGCGTCCCTTTAGCCAAATTTTCAAAATCACTCCTTGTGGTTTGCTGTCTTAAAACTTTAACCCTTGTGGCCTATTTTACAATTCCCCCGCAGGAACAACTGTCAGCTAGGAATTACCCAAATCTCAAGGATTGCCCCTCAAAGCAAAACCAAGACAAAGAATCCAAGCCTATCAGTCTTCCCAGCAATGTGCGTCAAGATCATTGGCCCCGCCACCAAAGCATCAGCAAAAAAAATCTATTCCCTAGCAAACAGAATCCACATCACATAAGGTTCATGATTCCTAAGTCAAACCAACAGTTAACAAAGACCGCCTCACACCCGGCAATTCATCAACAGTGGTACCATCAGTCCCTCCGGCAGCCACAAACTTCCAAGATCAGCAATGGCATGAGACCCTCCGGCAGCCACAATCATCAGCAACAGTAGCATCAGTCCCTCCAGCAGCTACAACCCTCCACAATCATCAGTAGTAGCATCAGTCCCTCTGGCAGCTACAGGTAAGCACATCACAGGTATGAAAACCATATCTCGTCCTAGTTGTCAAGTCATCATGTCTAGTATTCTCGAAAAATCATTTTCTTTAGGTCATCTCACACAATCGGGTTCAGACACCTCCCAACAGTCTTCAAACGGGTTCAGACGCCTCCTAACAGTCTTCCAACGGGTTCAGACGCCTCCTAATAGTCTTCTATCGAGTTCAGATGCCCCCTAACAGTCTTCCGCCGGGTTCAAACGCCTCCCAACAGTCTTTAAACGGTTTCAGACGCCTCCTAACAGTCTTCCACCGGGTTCAGATGCCTCCCAACAGTCTTCCTCCGGGTTTAGACACCTCCTAACAGTCTTCCATCGGGTTCAGGCACCTCCTAATAGTCTCTTCGGGTTCAGACGCCTCCTAATAGTCTCTTCGGGTTCGGGCACCTCCTAATAGTCTCTTCGGGTTAAGACACCTCCTAATAGTCTCTTTGGGTCAGACACCTCCGAATAGTCTGAACTACGACCGGCTTGATTCCCTCCCAGGGATACGTAGGAATCCTTTCTCCAAAGGTCCAGCCATCCGATCTCTCAGATCATTTGTCCAGCCCTCCGCCTTATCCTCCCGTCGCTCATTGGGATTGGGTCTTAGTATATCGACAACCTCACTTCTTCCATAAGTGACATTGCCGAGGGGCTCTGTAAGTATGCCAATCCAATTCGCAACCCTTTTTAGGTGCATTTTAACGTAATAAAATTGCATTAAGGGGAGTTTTGGTAAATTCCCGGTCTATCTCAAGACATTCGGAAACATTCCATAAGTTTCTCGCGAAGGAAGTACTTTTTAGTACTTTGCTCCTGCCAAAGGACCTAAAGGGAATAAATCTGTTTTGGACCTTTTGGGTATTATCCCAGAATGTTCCAGAACCAGATTTGGCGCCAAAAATGGTTAGTGACACTTTGTGTCATGCGATAACTTGTGTCACGCGACAACTCGAGGCCTTGGAAAGTGGTTACAGAATGTCGTGCGACACAATGTGACCATGATCAGGAGCTATAAATAAGACCCTCCCCCTCTCAGAAATGGATCCCAATTTCCACTCCACAACGTCACTCTGCTGAAATCACACCAGAACCTCTCTCTCTCTTCCTCCTACACCAACACATACCAATTCCCTTCCAATTCCTTCATCCCTCATACACAAACTACCCATTTTACCTCCATACTTCACCATACCAATTATAGATCCAAGCATAGCACTCCAATCCGAGATCCAAGTCTCAATCAAGCAGCTGAATCGAAGCTCTCTACACCTAACTTGGTGTAGAGATTGTGGACTACAAGGGTAACGATTCCCTCCATCTCTCTCTCTCTCATTTACTTGTTTCATTGCAATTTCTTTCCCTCCACTTGATAATCAGGCTCCATCTGAAATTACCCGGATTATCGTGCGAGGCGAAAGTGGTTGTCTTTCGCGGAGGGTTGGTGTCTAAGACCTCGCTTTTTGGGAAGGAGAGGAGTCGCCACGCGGTTTTTATATTTTGAGCCCAAACGTTGAGAAACAGCTTTTGGTTGAAAATGGTGTCGTTTTTATTGGTAGCAAAAACTTAGGAAAAGGCTTTAAAAACAGGGTGTCATTTTTATTGGTAGCAAAAAGGAGTAAAAAGCTTTTTTAGTACCAGAGATTGTTAGGTTCGGAGGTCACGTTACGTTTCGGGAAGAGTATATTGAGATCATCCGAAACACCTCGTATGACGAGTCTTTCTACCTTTCTCAAAAACGTGTGCGTGTGTGTGTGTGTTTGCATTTTGAAAATGGGGGCTTGAATGACAAGCTTAATCTTGGTTTGAATGTCAAACTTTGATTATGGGATTTTGTTTGAAAAGGCTAGCGTTTGAATGACAAACGTCGGTTTTGGAAGTTTTTAGGAAAAGTGGCGCGAATGTTGATTTTAACCGTTTAACTTAAGTGTCAAATGCTGAATTTTAAGAAAAGGGCATTTGAATGTCAAACGTCGGTTTTTTGAGTTTGAAGATGAGCGTTTGGATGCCAAACGTCATTTCGCGCATTTTGAAAGAGAGTTCGAATGTCGAACTCCGGTTTTGAACCGGGCATGTCATTGTTAGCATTTTTACGGGAAAAAGGCATTAAATGATTTGAGTGTCAAATGGCGGCTTTTAAGTTTGAAGATGAGCGTTTGGATGCCAAACGTCATTTCGCACATTTTGAAAGAGAGTTTGAATGTCGAACTCCGGTTTTGAACCGGGCATTACATTGTTAGCATTTTTACGCGAAAAAGGCATTAAATGATATGCGATCAACGAATCTTTTTGCGACTCGGACTTCTGATAAGTAAATACTATCACGATCCAAATGGCTCGGACTTGTAAATGATAGTATTTAAAGTGCGGTATCGACGGAATCAAACGACCCGGAATTATAAAGTTGTGTTCGACGAACCAAACGGCTCGGAATTGTAAAGTTGCGTAAAAGTAAAGGACGTTCGACGGATCAAACGGTCCGAAATTATAAATGACATAAAAGTAAATGACGATCGACGGATCAAACAATCCGGAATTGTAAGTGACATAAAAGTAACGAAACGGGGCTGGAACGCCGTTTTAACCCGAGATTACTTCTCTTACGGGAAGAGAAGAGGATCAGGGACTAAAACGTTTCGGACCGCGTTAGACGATGACGTCTACATTTCAACAACGTTCGTCCGAAACGGTTGTAGCGACTTGCACGTAAACCGAGACGGAACGAGAGTTTAAAGAGAGAGGGAGCTACCTATGGCTAGGGTCGGCTCTTTTGGCTCGGTGGGCGTATACATGATATGATGATATGTTTGGAACGGTGTTTCGAGGTGGCGGGAGTTGTATTTGATCGAAATACGGAGTTTTCACGTGAATCGAGGTGAAACGGGAGCTCGGGAGGGGTGAAAACTGGTTTGGGCCGTGGCTTGGGAGAAAAGAGAGTAATTTTTATGTTTTTCTATGGCTTTGACAGCCTCTGTATTTATAGGTAAAATTTCAGGATGAGTTCGGACGGACTGAGGGTGAAAACCAGGGGGTTTTGTGAAACTTTGGAAATTGGAGGGACTTGCTGGCAATTCTGGATTGTCTGCATAAGAGTCCGGCGGGACTTAGACTGTATACCAGGGGTACTTTAGTCTTTTCACACTGATTTTTGATTGATGTTGATGAGGGAGCTGTGGCATGCATGCCAAGTGTCCCTGTGACTCACCAGGTTACGAGATTTCGTGTCATTATCTCCGATTTTGTCCGTTTTTAAAATAACTATCCGGAAAATGTCCGAAACGCCCCCGGAAAGTGCCAGAAAGTACATTTTTCAAGGTAAGTCGTACTTTTACGTGCGACGACGTGTGTTGAGTAAGCTTTTACATTGGGATGCATGGGGCAGTCCCGAGACGTCTCGTTGACTTGGGAACGGGGAGCTTAACAGGTTCCCGTTAACCTGGAGCGGGCCAGTTAACGGATTTCGGTTAACTTCTAACGGATTTTGGCGATCCGGATTTGGGTACTTATACCATCCGCCTCTGATTATCAAGTGGCAACTGCCATCTCTCTGTTTAAATTCGAAGTGTTTGGTTTATTTGATTGTTCATGATGTGATCCATTGGTTTTCATGGTTTAATTGCTAAGGGAGTATGGATCTCCCATATCCACATTCCTTTGGTCAATCCTCTGTTGATTCGTAATTACCTAAATTGAATTGGTGTATTGGCTTGATCTGATTTTGTCTCTGTTGGATTGAATTTCAAATTTGTAAGGTTCCTGCAGATGGTGGACGCGTGTCACGCGACACACTTGGACATGAGGAGTCCTGTGTCACGCGACACATCGTGTCTATCTACAGAGATCACCCTTTCAGTTGTAAGTTGTGTTATCTAGTTTGTTTGTCCCCAGTTGAGGTGACCGTGCTGCTTTGATGTCCAAATTTATTCTGTAATCATGCTTTGTGTTCATGAGATTGCTGTAAATCTGGGTATTGTGAAATCCCTGCAAGGTGATCATTGGTGTCACGCGACACAACCTACCTCCTAGGTCCTGTGTCACGTGACATAAGTGGTCCTTTGCAGAAGATTTGGTTTCAATTGTAATCTGTTCTCCTTGCTGTAATGGGATGTGGCCTCCCTGATCAATTGGTCTACAAGTTGTAATAATCTCATTCATATAATAAAATACATGTTTTACCGCACTTGTCTATTATCATTGTTTGCACATATTTTGACTTATTTGGATGTCTAATTAGAAAGACTCGTCTACGGGCGAGGCGTGTCGAGTGAACTCTCGGTTCTTCCCAACACGTAACCTGACCCCCCGGACCCATTTCTCTTTCGAAAGGTTTTTAAAAGTGTACCTTTAAACATGGCGTGGCGACTCCTAACATTTTTCATTGAAAACCGAATTTTTCGGGCGAGCGCACATTCACCTACTACGGTGGCCTTTTTCTATGGCCAATTTGAAGTCGGGCTATGCCTTCCTCTGGACCCGTTTGTCTGGGAGTTCTTGGAGTGTTTGGGAGCTGTCCCCATGCAGTTGGGAGCTAACACTTGCAGGGTGCTCATCTGCTTTGCCATGGTGTGTAGGTTCTTGGGATATGAGCCGTGTGTCCATGTCTTTAGGTTGTTTTTTAAGGTAGCCTACGATAATAGGACCCATGGGTTTAGTACCCCTGCCAGAAGGAATGCCCCAAAACTTTTCATAAATTTGCACGAAAAAGTAACAGGTTGGAACTCCCATGTAATACTGGTAGAGAGTAGAAAAGGGTGGGAGTTCCCTTTACCCGAGAGTAATTCTGGGATGATAAAGGAGGAAGATTATTGGGTCCCTGCCTGGAGTAAAGACTTGGTTGATAGGCTGAGGTTGGTAGCTCAGAGGGGCACTATAAACTGGGTCACCCTACAGATGGATAAGGATAGCTTTATACAAGCTGGAATGATGCAGGGAGGAGATGATGATGCAGCTCCTTTGGCTTTGGTAGTAAGGGGACCTACATATCCAGATTGGGTGACCCATGTCTTGGGTAGGTTTGAGGACAAGTGCCAGTTTTGCCAAAGAACGCCCGGTTACTGTAGGATCAATGGGGAGCATGTTGGTGGTAAACTGCCATTTATCTTTCTTATTTTACTCGCACTTTTTGTCTACTCGTCATTGTCTCAGCTCAACCACACTTTGCTAACTGTTTCTTTTCTTTGTCCATGTAGTACTTACCCCTGAACAATAGGCAAACATGAACCCCATTGCAGGCTTGGCTAATCAGAGGAGGAGTAAGAGAGCTCATGGGAAGGCCAATGCTTGGGCCACCAGAGAGAAAGAGGCCGCTGATCGTCAAAAGTTGCTGCCCAATGTTGGAGCTGGGACGATTCCTGTGGATGGGATGGAACCCTTCAAGCTGCTTGACGAACCTGATGTTGATTCAACAGAGGAGGCGGAGGTCGAGATATCCTCGGAGAAAACCTCGGAGCCCAGCCTCATACGCGACCTGGCTGGCTCCAAACCGACTGATTTAATTGACCTTGACCTAGGAGAGGACGAGCATAATGATGATGTCGTTCCCCTCAAAATGACAAGGAAGAGGTCGAAGCTTGGCCAAAGCTTAGACGGAGCTGGTACTTCGAACGATCCTCCTCCTCAAGCTCCCCCGGTGGTTAGCCCTGAATTTGTTCGTGCTGAAGTGGAAAAGCTTAGTGATATGCTTGCCCTTACTGTGATTGATTGTATGAGCCGTCGTTATCTCGAGCGGGGTATGGACAGGCTATCATTCGACGGGCTATAGATCCCAACTTGCAGTCTCATTTTGATAAGGAGGGGCTATCTCCTAAAGAATTTGCTGATAGGTCCGGCCTATCTCACTACGAGGTACTAGTTATTTCTTTGAATACTCTTCTCTGTTACTTTTAGTTGCCGTATTTGTTACTTTATTTTTACTGTAATTATTTGTCAAGCTAACTAGTCACTATTTGTGGATGCAGTCTTTGACTCTCGAAGAGCAGGCCAAGAGTGGCTGGAGGGTGGCCATCGAGCGGGAGAAGATAGCCACCGCTGCCTAGGCAAATAAGTCAAAGAGACTGATGATCTGAAGGAGAAGTATGGCGATCTGGATTCAGCATATGATGCCATGAAGATGTCAAGAGATACTGCTGATGCTGATATAGACAAGGCCTTGGCAGCACTTAAAGAGGCTGAGAAGAAGAATGATTTAATGAAAGGGGAGATCGACATCGCCAAAGCTGACAAATCTATTGTGGAGAAGGACAATGAGGAGCTAGCCAAGAAGCTCAAGGAAGCCAATGAGCGGATCCTGAAGATGACTGAAGACCGTTTGTCAGCTCAGAGGACCTGGGAGGAGGCTGCCGTTGAAGCTTTCAAAGAGAGTGACAATTGTTACAATGCTATTATTGATAAGGCAAGGATCTTCTTTGATACAGGTCCACGTCACATGGCACGGCGACCTATTGTTGACCCGACAGCTGATGTATCCCTTGAACAGTTAGCTCGATGGGCGACTGAAGGGCAGTATGACACTGTAGCTCGAGGTGGCCACTCTGTGGTTCCTTATACCGACAAAGACCTATCCATCATTGCTCAGCAAGATCAAGAGGATGGCTGCGAACCGTTGGTTGCTCCTCGCCTAGCTGAAGAAACTTTAACGTTCTCTTTGAAGAAATCCAGGAGGCTGAAGATATGGTGGAAGATGAAGAAGAGGAGGTCGCCAATGACCAACAAGACCAAGCCGACGATGGGCCAGCCGTTTAACCTTTGTTTGATGTAATGAAACAAGTTCCAAACAATTTTCCTTTTGCTTTTAAGTGTCAATGCCTTGGCCCATTTTTTGGGAGGCATCTTAACTCGTAACCTTTTTTTATCGCACAAGTTTTAGCCCACTTTGAGGAATTTGCTTTATTTAATCGTAGTTGACTTTGCACTTGAATCTTTTTGTCTTTATCGAACTAGGTTTGATAGAACAAACGATCGTTACGAGCCTTTGGTCGGACTGCTTTTTAGAAATAAAGTCGACCTAATACTTGGCTCATTTGATAATGAGATTGACTAAGAGTCGAATCTTATTAGAATGAGGTCGACTAAGAGTCGAACCTATTTAAAGGAACGAGGCTGACTAAGTGTCAAGCCCGTTAGAACGAAGTCGACTAAGAGTCAGACCTGTTAGATGAACGAGACTGATTAAGAGTCGAGCCTGTTAGAACGAAGTCAACTAAGAGTCGGACTTGTTTAAAGGAACGAGGCTGACTAAGAGTCGAGCCTGTTAGAACGAAGTCAACTAAGAGTCGGACTTGTTTAAAGGAACGAGGCTGACTAAGAGTCGAGCCTGTTAGAACGAAGTCGACCAAGAGTCGGACTTGTTAAATGAACGAGACTGATTAAGAATCGAGCCTGTTAGAACGAAGTCGACTAAGAGTCGAACTTGTTAAGTAAACGAGACTAATTAATAATCGAGCCTATTAGAACGAAGTCGACTAAGAGTCGTACTTGTTAAATGAATGAGACTGATTAAGAATCGAGCCTATTTGAATCGATGCAAAATACGTAACACAATTTTTGGTTGAATAGAACTGCAACTTTATTGAAGTAGTAGCACGATTACATAGAGAACGGAGAGCTAGAACTGAAACTTAAACTCAAACTTGAAAACAGAAACTAAAACTGAAACTTGAACTAGAAAACTGAACTAGAAGTAGTATTTGATAAGGTGGCTAGCATGCTACGGGTGCTTAAACTCCTCACCATCTAGATGGGCGATCATGTAAGTTCCTTCCTTAATAACTATAGTAACGATGTAGGGACCTTCCCAGTTGGGATATAACTTGTTCATCTGAGTTCTCCTTCCAGTTGACTCGATCTTCCTTAACACATGGTCACCTACTTGGAACGATCTTATCTTCACTTTCTTATCGTGGTAACTCTTAGTTTTCTGCTTATAATTGATCATCCATAACTGAGCTATATCTCTCTTCTCGTCGAGCAAATCTAAGTTGATCAACCTGTTGATGCCATTCTTCTCCTGATCAAAGAAAACTACCCTTGCTGTAGGAAATTGTAGCTCGGCCGGTGCCATGGCCTCTGGTCCATATGCAAGAGCGAAAGGGGTTTTACCCGTGGGCCCCCGAGTGGTTGTGCGGACTGCCTAGAGAACGATGGGAAGTTCGTCCAACTAGTTGCTTCGTCGACCAACCAAACCAGTCTTAAGTGCAGAAAGGACTAGTTTGTTTACTGCTTCAGCTTGCCCATTACCTTGAGGATAGGCGACGGATGACTTCCGTTGCTTGACTCCAACTCTGTCCATTTCTTCTTCGAAAGTTTTGGAGAACTGCAGCCCGTTGTCCAACACTATAGCTCGAGGAATCCCAAATCGGCACCAAATGAAATCATGAATGAAGTTGATGGCGTTCTCCTCTTTAAACCTGGCTAACAGCTTGGCCTCGACCCACTTTTTAAAGTAATCAATAGAAATGATCACATACTTGCAATTTCCTCGGGCGGGTGAGAAGGGATCAATCAAATCGACTCCCCACATATCGAAGGGCCAAGTTGTGACCATTGGAGTTTTCTCGGTTGTGGGCAAGTGAGGTAGGTCGGCAAATATTTGGCACTGGTCGCACCCCTGAACAAAATCGTGAGCGTCCGCTCTCATGTGTGGCCAGTAATAACCCAATGTAATCAATTTGTCGGCCAAAGTGCCCCCGGGTGTCCACCACAAACCCCACTACGTATCTCGTACATCAATTGATTAACTTCTTGAGGGTGAACACATCTCAATAATGGCTTAGTGAAAGATCTCCTGAATAATGCGTTTACTTGAATAACGTACCTCGGAGCCTTTCTCTTGATAGCTCGAGCTGCTTTCTCGTCATTAGGTAGCTCGCCGGTCTCTAGATAAGCTCGCATTTCCTCGATCCAGCACTTGGTGTAGACCCATTCTCTGGTAGTATCCTCCAGGCATTGAATCTGAACCCTCTCATAAGCTGGATGTTCAAGGTAAGAGATAGGTTCCCCATGCTGTTCGTCCGATGTGGCTAGTTTTGAGAGTAGGTCGGCCAATTCATTATCATCTCGATCAATCCTCTGTATCTCCCAAAATTCCAAGTCTTTGATCAGCTCCTTCACCAGGTCGCAATACTTGATTAAGGTGGGATTCAAGACCTCGTACTCTCCTTTAACTTGGTTTACTATCAATTGCGAGTCACAGTAAGCCACGATCTTGGTTGCTCTGAAACACTTTGCATATTCGATGGCTGCGACCAAAGCTTCATACTCGGCCTGGTTGTTAGATGCTTCAAACTTGAATCTCAGTGTTTCCTCGTAGACTGTCCCTGATTCAGGCTCGACCAATACTATTCTAGCCCCACTAACGTTCTTTGTTGCTGACCCATCAGAGTATACTTTCCAGCAATCGTCGGGTAAACTTATCGCGGGCTGAGTTGCAGGCTCCTTTCTCTTTTCTTTCTCCTTCTGAGCTCCCACTTCCCTATCTTCCTTGGTGAACGTAAGCTCGACCAAGAATTTTGCCAAAGCTTGAGCTTTTAACTCCTTTAGAGATCTATACTCGATGTCGAATTATGTGAGAGCAATTGACCAGTTGAGTAATCGGCCTGAACTTTCTGGTTTGTGCAGGATCTTCTTTAGAGGTGTGTTGGTCATCATGACGATAGGGTGAGCCATAAAATAAGCTCGCAACTTCCTGGAAGCTACGACCAAGGCATAAGCTACCTTCTCTGTATTATAATACATACCATCTACGTCGGACAGGGCCTTACTCACATAATACACGGGCTTTTGAAGCCCTCCTTCTTCTCAAACTAGAACAGCGGCCACAGCTTGATCGCCAACAGACAAATAAATGAACAAAGTCTCTCCCATGACCGGACTGCTCAATCACTACTAGAAACAAGCCCTTTACCGACGAACGCGGTCCGTCGGTATTACTGACGGACTAGCATTGGTTACCGACGGAATTTAACCGGGATTTTTTTTTTAAATTTTCATTTAGGTCCGTCGGTAATACTCTAAATTCCGTCGTTATTACAGACGGAGCAGGTCCGTCGGTATTACGGGCGAAATAGTCCGTCGGTAACGTGAAGTATAAATTAAAACCCTACCCCCTTTCATCGTCATTTACGCTTACTTCAGAGAAATTAGAGAAATTGCTCAGTTCATCGCCATTCGCCGTCGTTGCTCAGTTCATCGCCTTTTGCCGTTCTTGTCTCCTTTCGCCGTTCACGTTGCCTTCCGCCGTTCACTCGATAATCTCTCTCTCTCTCTCTATCTCGTTCTCTCTCTCTCTCTCTCTCTCTCTCTCTCGATTTATGAATTTCTCAAACTGATTTTTGTTTTGGTAGTGTTTTTTTATGTAGATAACCTTGTTTGTTCATTTGCACTTATTAAACATTATTGCTACAAAACCCTAATGGAGAAATTGGATTTTTCAATGTTTGTTAAATAGGGGGATTAAGGGCCGGAGGTGGAAAATTTGGAGCTGCTTTAGGGCAAAACAGGAGGGCATTGAGCACAATCAACAGAAATGTTATGGGGGCTCCACAGTACCCAGTAAACAAGAGAGGAGCAAGTGACTTGCAAGAGTAAATTTCTTTGACTTTCTGTTTTGGTTGAAGTTTTCATCATGTTTCAGTGCCCTTTTTGACTTTTTATTTTATTTATTTTTTCCTGTATTGTTCAGAAAACATGCTGTCCCTTGTAAGAAAAATCCCCCAATTCCGGTTCATCAACCAGTTACTAGGTCGGTAACAATGCCTTTTTCTTGAATTGTTTTCTATGAAGATGTGTGTGTATTTTGCCTACATTGTTTCCTATTGCCATGATCATTAAGGGTTTTGTTTCTTTTCCCCATTTTTTCTCTTTTCATAGGAAATTTGCTGCACAAATGGCTAGCAAACAACAGCATCCTATGCTCAAGGTAGCTTGCATACCTTTTGTAAACTAAGAAACTTTTCACAATCTCGTTAAAAATATTCATCTGAACTTGATGATGATCAATATATTCATTTGGTGTATACCTTGTGAAGGTTACACAAGGTATACACCAAATGCATGTACTTTGGAACTGCGGTCGGCAATTTGCCATAAATTAAAAGGTCAGTATTTTGATATGTTAGAGAATTCTAAATTACTTTTACAGTAGATTTACAATGTCTCATATCTAATTGTAATTATTTTATGGAAGAGGAGAATGGGCTCTCATATACACCAGATCAAATTGTGGTTAGTAATGGTGCAAATCAGAGTGTACTTCAAGTTGCGCTAGCAGTTTGCTCTCCAAGGTTAGCACATTGTTAATCACGAATCTAGGGTTTTTTATTTTTTCTTTTTAAGTAAGAAGATTTTATAGGGTGGGGTGTTTGTTTTTTGTGTTGTCTTCGCAACTGACTAAACTGAAAACAGACTATCATTGCTAGCAAGGGAATGATGCTACGTTATTATGATTTGTACTTTCGATTTCATTGGTACTCTATTGTATTAGGAGGAATCAGATGAATGGTGCCAAACTATTTTGCTTTGGTAGTTGCTTTGAACATGCTCTCTCATGGATGTCTCCATGCATGATCAATATTCAAAATATTTCAGTATTTTTGTTATGGTTCTAGTAGATCTATAACTAGTTTTTGACAGACTTCAATCTAATCTGTAAAGGGAGATTGCAAATTGGATGTGTTCTCCTGAGTGTATTTTGATCACTTGAACCTTGTTACATTGAGTAGATACTTGTAAACATGAACTTTATCAAGAAATAATGCTTGTTATTCTCTTGCAGTGACTACTTATTCAAGCTTTTGCTGATTGGAGACTCTTGAGTTGGCAAATCATGTCTGCTCTTGAGATTTGCTGTAAGACATTTAATGGACCTATTACATGCTCTTCTTTACTGTCCCCTTTCAGTTTAAAGTTTTCAGTGCATATTATATGCGTGCCTCATATTTATGAGAGTGCTCTCGCATTCTCGTCTTCCTCCTCTACCTGCGTGAGTTGAAAAATCTCATGTAGGGTCTTGCATGTGAGTGAGATGCTCTGTAATACATCAGTCTAGTACATGCAATGTTGGCAGTTTGTCTTAAAATTGCCATTGATTTACTAACAAATGGTTTCTCCATGTATATCTTGATGTCAATGAAGCTTCACTTGGTCTTTTTTTTTCTAGCATTGTTGTATTTGGCTGGTGAAATTTAATAAAGTGTGATTCTGAGGGCTGAAATTTTCTTCATTTTCTTGATACAGGATGATTCATATCTCGACAGTTACATTAGCAACATTGGTGTGGACTTTGTAAGAATTACTTGTTTATGGATTAGATACATCATACCAAAAGTTTTGCATTATATGTGTCATATTTGTATTCATGGCACATATTTGAGGATTTATTTCTATATTTATGATGCAGAAAATTCGCACTGTAGAGCATGATGGAAAGACCATCAAGCTTCAAATTGTGAGTTTCACTTTTTTGTACTTCTTTCTCCTTGAAATACCATCAACTGCTATGGGAAGAAAAAAAACAACTATTCAAAGCATTCAGTTTTCGCTTACTAGTAGCTTTGTTTTCATCATTTCCGGATGGTTGTTCACATTGTCCTGGAATTTCTTTTTGTCTTGATTGCTTATTTGATGTTCTTCATGGCATCATTGTATTTTTCAAGTCCTTTTTCTATATTTTTTGCATACACTTTCATTTCATATTAAGCACCTAGCTTGAAACTGCGCACATTGATCTTATTTTACATCCTCTGTAGATAGTTTATGATGTAACTGACCAAGAAAGTTTCAACAATGTTAAGCAATGGTTAAGTGAAATTGATCGCTATGCGAGTGAAAGTGTTAACAAGCTTCTTGTTGGGAACAAGTCTGACCTCATCGAGAACAGGGTTGTATCATATGACACAGCAAAGGTAGTTCATGTATCTATATTTTCCAATTCCCCTTTATAGGTGGGTATAATAGTAATGGAAGTAATCTATTTTTTTATGTCTTTTGGTGTTGTAGGAGTTCGCAGATGAAATTGGCATTCCATTCATGGAAACTAGTGCCAAAGATGCTACTAATGTTGAGCAGGCTTTCATGGCTATGTCTGCTGACATCAAAAGCAGGTACTTCCCACTAGTTATATATAGATTTTTATTTAATTCATCTCACAAATATTTGTTGATTGTTAAACTAGAAACATTTGATATGATAGGGATAGAATTAGGGCTAGAATCGAGCTGAGAATGGTACCTGTTTGAGAAATTTCAAGCTTGGTCTGAGGTTCTTAAGTGATTTGTAGCCTTTACTTTGCTAGAAATACAGGGGATAAGTGTCACTTGCAAAAATCTTAGGCAATACTCCCTCCGTCCCATAAAGATAGTCTCACATTTTTAGTGATTTGATTTGATTGAACTTTGACTAAAGATTTAGGAAAGACTAATTATCCAAATTAAATCTTAAAACATGTTAACTGATACACCATTAAAAGTACTACCAATAAACAATTTTTAAATTTTCATTTAGATAATTAGTCTTTTCTAAATTTTTAGTTTCAATCAAATCGAATACATAAAAGAGTGGGACTATCTTTATGGGACGGAGTATGTATCTAGCACAGCCAATTTCTTGCCTCCCCTGCATCCAGGTGCCTCTCCTGGAACGTCTGATCGTAATGTATTTCCTAACTTACGGCAAAGTTATATTGCTTATATGTATGTACTCTTACTATGGTACTGGGAGCAATGAACAATGCAAGGCCACCAACAGTGCAGATTAAGGGCCAACCTGTTAACCAGAAGACTGGCTGCTGCTCGTCTTAGCTTTCTTCAAATGTTAGAAGATTGTTGCTGCCTGTCCAATCCTCTCTTTTTTTTGGTTTTCTCAACATTTTGTCTTGTAAGGTATTTGATTTAGTTTCCATTCTTTCAAAACTCTGGGTTTCAAATGGCCTGTACAAAACTATATAAGAATCTTTTTACTAGTAATATTTGTTTGTTTATTGTTTATAGGGATCTCTTGTTGGGAATTGATACTCATGATCCTGGGGGTTACTTGAAGGTGTGTAAGCATAATATATACCTCACCGTCTTTCTTTTCCTTTCTTGTTTTCTTTAGTGATTATTTTTTGGGGTCATCAATACTAGCTAATTAGTGGTGCAGTGATTTGTCCGTAGGGAGCGAAAAGACCCAAAGAACCAGGGCTAAGGTTATTTCTTTCTTCCTAGGTCTTCAACAATAGTCCTATGAGGTGGAGTTATTCTGTGAACAAAGGCTTGTAGACAAATAATTGTAATATGTTTGAAAAAAAAACTCTTGATGTTTTGTGCATGTTGGTTTTGAGAATTTGATGAATGTTGAATTTGATTTTTCATGTTTTTATTGAATGTTTAATTGAGTTGTAATTAAATGTTGGTATTTTGGTGATTGAATATGTTGCAGGTGGTTTTTTTTAAATATTTTTGATTTTTTTTTCAATTCTGAACAATTTACCAACGGACATTTCCGTCGGTAAGTTCTTAAAAAATGATAATATTATTACCGACGGAAATAACCTTCGGTTATTAACAGAATCACCGACGGAAATATCCGTCGGTAATATCTCCGGCAATACGCCGGTCATTGGTCGGCGACTTTCTTTACCGACGGACCATTTTCGACAACATAAAGGCCTTTACCGACGGACGATCCATCAGTATTACCGACGGAAAAAGTCTGTTGGTATTACCAACAAGAATATACCGACAGACTATTTCCGTCGGCAAAGACTTATTAGCGACGGAAATTGATCTTTACCGACGGAAATTTCCATCGGTAAAAGGGCAGTTTCTAGTAGTGAATAATGGCGGAGAGGCGAGATACTCCTTAAGCTGCTGGAACGACGAAGAACATTCGGCCGTCCACTCAAAAATTTTCATCCCCCTCAAAGATTTAAGGAAGGGGAGAGACTTCTCTGTTGACTTAGCAATCACCCTACCATTGAGTCGTTGCATCTCCTTGATACACGTAGGCTCCTTCATGTCGACCAAAGCCTTGATCTTTTCAGGATTGGCTTCGATACCTCGCTGTGAAACCATAAAACCAAGAAACTTTCCAGCTGCTACTCCAAACACGCACTTGCTCGGGTTAAGCTTCATGTCATTTTCTCGCAAATTGGCGAACGTTTCCCTTAGGTCGACCACGTGACGTCCATCCTTTATTTTGATAACCATATTGTCGACGTAGGCCTCCATGTTTTGGTCAATTTGTGAGGCAAAGACCTTGTTGACCATCCTTTGGTAGGTTGCTCCTGCATTCTTCATTCCAAACGGCATCATATTGTAGCAGTAGATACCTCCAGCAGCTTGGAAGGCGGTCTTCACTATATCATCCTTGTGCATCTTGATTTGGTGGTAGCCTGAATAGGCATCGAGGAAACTCAATGTAGTATGCCCAGCTATAGAATCTACAAGCTTGTCAATCTGGGGCAGTGGGTAGCTATCCTTCGGGCAGGCTAGATTTAGATTGGTGAAGTCGACACACATACGCCATTTGCCATTAGATTTCATCACCATCACCACATTAGCTAACTAGGTGGTATGAGTAGACTCCTTGATGATACCTGCACTTTAAAGTTTTTGTACCTCAAGTTTGATTGCCTCCTCTTTGTCACGAGAAAAGCTTTGTATCCTCTGCTCCTTATACATCATGGTCGGGTTAACTTCCAATCTGTGAACAGCGACCTCCTCTTTGATCCCTTTCATATCTTCCACTTGCCAAGCAAAAATGTCACTACTTTCCTTTAGTAGCTCGACAATCTTTGTTCTTTCCTCGGCTAACAACTGTCTCCCAATTTGAATTTTTTGATCGGAATAGGAAGGTTTGGTCACCACTGCTTCAAGCTCGTCCACAGCTTCTAGTTCCAGACCATCTCTGAATTGTGGGGTCTCGATAATGATCTCACGAACCCTCTTTCTTTCTTTGGCCCCTAGGTGGGGAGCTTCTTCAACAATCATGCCATCTAGCTCAGCTGCAATCTCATCGCTGGTGGCCCCCGAGTTTTGGTTGACCTGTAGGCATAGGTCGCCTATGATGAATTGGTCGACCATAACTGCATCCGAATCGACCATAGTGTTTTGGGAGGGACGTGTCGGCTCAGTCATGATATAGTCATGTGAGTGATAGGTTGCCTCATCCGCTCAGGTCATTGTAGATAGTCGTGAAGTTGTGGTGACAGATTTAGAAAGCTTCAAGTATCCCTCATGAGTATCAACTTCTAGCTCCCTCTTCTTCCTTGTTCAAAGGACGTGATCAAGGTAAGCTCGAGCTGTACTTTGCACGCAGCCTACTCCATCTAACGTTGAGAACTTAACTCGCTGATGGGGGATAGAGGCCACCATTCCAAGTGTAACCTGGCCAGGGATACCCAAAATAGCAGCATAATCACTATTTACATCAATAACAATAAATGTTACCTTAGTTGTGACCCTGAATGGATGTTGGCCTATGTCGACGTCTAGCTCGATCTGCCCCCTAGCATCCACCCTGGTGAAGCCTTCAAGTCGACCATCATGGGGTGACAACTGCTCCTTTGTAAGTCCCATTTCCTTGAATGTCTTGTAGAAAAGAATATCCTTGCAGGCTCCCGTGTCTATTAAGAGTCTGATCTTCGTACACCCATCAATCAACCCCGGGATAACGAGAACTTGCTCTCTAGCTGCCACGTTGGTCGCTAGCTCATCTGGGTAAAAACTGATAACCTCATCCCTGATGTAGCTTCTAGGTGACACGTGAGGGGCTTTGTTGAGCTGAAAAATCTTGTGTTTTAAAGCCTTGTTATTAGCTTGTTCAGTGATCACTCCCATGTTCAGTCGAGGTTGCCATGGCTCAGGCATATCTCCAGTAGCTCGCCCTCCGCCAGGCTGGGCTCCTTTCACGTATCTATCGAGCTTCCCACTGTCGACCCACTTCTGAATGATACGTTTCAGACTCATGCAGTCCTCTGTGGTGTGACCTGTATCTTTGTGATAGTCACAATATTTGTTGTTATCCCTTCTGAACTTATTTCCTGGGTTTATTGGGGCAGGTGGGCCTAGCTCGACCGTATTCAAGATTTCAGTGCGACTTACTGTCAACGGGGTAAAGGTCTCGGGCACTCTCTCAGTCGCCCTTGTTCTGTTTTTCCCATTCTTGTTGTTACCACCGTTCTTTTCTGGGTCCTTCTTATCAGCATCTACGACTTTAGACTTGGAACCTTTTTCCTTCTTCTTTTCCTTCCTCTCTTCAGCTATGGCTACGTTGTAGGCCCTTTCAAACAGTTCCTATCGGGTTTTCACGCTCATGACCTGTAGCTCGTAGTCTAAGTCTGCAGAGGTCACCCCATTCCTGAAGCAATTTATCACCTCCCTGTCTGTCAGGTCCTCTTCAATTTGGTCGACCATCTCCTTGAACTTGGTGAAGTAACTCATTGAGCTTTCATTCTTTCCTTGCGCCAGATTGTTCAAGTCGGTGACCGTCAATTTTCTGGCTCCAGCTGTCGAGAAGCGATCTAAGAAATTTTTCCTCATGTACTCCCAGAGGTAATACAGCCCGGCATCAAACCGCGAAACCAAGTCAATGCTGCACCTGTGAGGGTGCTGGTTAGTGCCTTGCACATCATATCATCCTCGGTGGAAACAAAGTACATGGTGGCCTCCAAATGTTGCATATGGTTCAGGGCGTTGGTCGCACATGAATATTTCTCAAGAGTGGGCGGCTTGAAACCTGCTGGAGGTCGTCGCTCGAGCAGTTCTCTGGATAAGGCTCGAAGAGTATGGTCATTCTGTTCGCTCTTTCCAGTATCCTTTTTCATGTCGGCCTCCCATTGTTCTAACCTTTTATTCCAACTCAGCCACTCCCTAGCATCTGGATGGTCGTCCCTTGCATGTGAGACATCCTTGGATCTCTGTCACTCGTCCTGGTGAGGCTCTCTTCTTGAGTTGGCCCTATGCCTTTCACTTCTAGGGGGAGTCACCTCTCTACCTCGTCTACCTCTATGAGAAGGCAACCTTACTGAGTTTACAAGCGACCTGCGCCTATCTCCTCTTGTTGGCGACCTGCGCCCATTCCTATCTCGATGAGATTGAGATCTTTCTGCTCTAGTAGGCGACCTGCGCCCGTTTCTCTCTTGACGGGAATGATGCCTCTCCATCCTGGCAGGCGACCTACGTATGTTTCTTTCGGCCTCTCTTTGTCGCCTCAAATTGGACTCTGCCTCCTGTTCCCTATTCGTATTGAGATGACTTCGCAAGTCATTAGGTGGAACCGGTATGTGAGTGCGAACGTGTGGTATGATCTGTTGTTCGCCATTCTGCCTGGCACTCCCGTTCTGCCTAGCACTCCCACTAGGCTGCATGTGAGAGTTTTAAGAGGGAGCTGCTCTTTCTGATCTCCTATCATTCTGATTGGGCGAGTCTGGCATATCAATCAATTTTGCCAAAATTCTAGCTCGCTCCAATAGCATCTCCTTCCAACTAGGTTGATTGGTTGAGGGACCTGCCTGATCGCCTGCAACCATTCGACCTACCAGTTGACATTTTGGAGGGGGTTGTGCTCCTTGTTTGACCACATGACTTTTCTCCCTTCTGCCATCTGGCAAGGCTCTGCCATCAGCAACACTGTTCGAACGTGTCGCCTTCCTGGCCTGACGCAGCGGAGAAGGAGGTGGAGGCATGTTAATATTGCGATTTCCAGCACCGACGTCCGTGTTACCGCCGACGTTTCCTTCGTTGGGCTCATCCGAGGCGTCTGAAACATGACCGTCAGAAGTCACCATGATGATGGGTTGAGAGAAATTTTGAGATCAAAAGCAACGATTCCCGGCAATGGAACCAAACTGATGCTGCAAGAATCGTGCTTATCAATCTCCGTCCAATCAGCAAGATCGATCTCCTGACTCCTTTGACCTGAAAACAGAACCCACGACTAGCCGGAATGGTCTCCGGCGAAGACCCTCGGGTGTGAGAGTAAGTACGGTGTATATGAGAGCGTATAAGATAATACTCCCTCCGTCCCAGACCAAGAGCCCTACTTTCCTTTTTGGTCCGTCCCAGACCAAGAGTCCCTTTCCTTAAATGGAAAGTTTTCCATATGTTTATACCCTTATCATTTCCATATATTTACAAAAAAATCATTACTATTCCTCCCACTCATTCTCTCTCCTATTAAATATTTTTAACTTTTACATTCTCTCTCCTATTTTCTACCACACATTTAACTTTTACATTCTCTCTCCTATTCCCTACCACACATTTAACTTTTATATTCTCTCTCCTAAAATTTTCTACCCACTTTAAAAAATTTTCTTAAGAAGCGTGAAATTCCCCCCGAGGACCCTTGGTCTGGGACGGAGGGAGTAATGAACAATGTATTAAAAATATCAAATAGCAATTACCCTGAATGGAACGGTTGATGTTGCTGTGTATTTATAGTTGTTGATGAGAGATATATTTGTAATAGGTCGACGTACTCTCGTAGGTTGAGGTCGCCTGTTGAATCTACGTCGACCTGACTGAATAATAGGGTCGGGTCGTACCCGAGTAGAATTTGGATCGCAATGTCGGACCAAGCTAGGTCGGGACAATCTAAGGTCGAACAATAAGCTAGGTCGACCGATCTCGCTGATGGGCCTTGGGCCTGGAAATAATTGGGCCTATCCATTAAGGATGGGGTGGCAATAATATTTTGATAATTGAGCTTGCTCGCTGGTCCTAGCTCGTCATTTTTATTTCATGCAGTTTTATTTTTTAAATAATAAATTATAAACAGTGTTTGGGATAATTTTGGCCTCTAATTCATATATGGCAAAAATAATCATTGCTTACCTATTTACTTTTCATTCACTTGTTTCATTAATGACAATTATAACCTTCACTCACTATTATTTTTAAACCAATTTTGCTTTAATTTTTATTAAACGTGTAACATCAAAATAAAAATATTAAATCGAGACGAATGGAGTATTTGTATTTTTGGTGGGACTCAAAATTTCATAAATAGATTATGAGAAAAAAAAAAAACAAAAGAGACATGCAAAGTTAGGGAGTAAACCTACAAGTAGTACTTTGTGTCTTGTTGGCTCACCTTAATATCTTTTCGCGTCACTCAATAAATGAGTCAACATATTAACAGAGGGATCCAAGACCATTAATTTGGATGAAAGTGCTTTTCTCCTACTTTCAACATTTAATATTAAAAACACTAGTACTGATTCACCGTTCAAAGCATCGATTGACCGACCGACGAATAGTACTGATTTATTACGTGGGATTCCGTATCAATTTCAAGTTTCCATATTTGTGAGCTCATAAAGATGAACATGGGATACCCACCAATTTCGGACTGCTGCCTCTTCATAATATTCCATCTTCATAATATTCCAAATAAATTAACAATTTTGAAGATGTCAAGACTTCTTATTTTCGTAAGGATTATCGAATTTTATAATTTGAATCTGAGATCACAATACAACCAAAAAACATATTTATAGATCAAGACGAGTTTAATTCTTGTTTATACCATTGGGTGCATTGGGTGTGTAATTAAGATTTCTAAAAAAAAAAAATTGAGCACAAAACTTTGAAAGTCTTTGGGGTGTGTTTGTATGTGATGAGATTAGAAAATACCCTGGCCAATAGGGCTAATGATGGTATTTATAGTGTATAGAGACCTGTAAGAGAGATCTTAACCATTGAGTGTATCTCTTTTGTATCAAACACTTGACAAGTCTCTCCTTTTTTTTTTTTTTTTTTTTTTTTTTTTTTTTTTTCACTGCTCACACACACACAAGTATGTACAAAAACACCTAGGAAATAAATTCTAAAGAGAGAAAGTCTTCCCTCTAACTTTTGAGGGGATCGAATCCATGACCTCCTGGAAGTCATGAGCTCTAGCCAGCAGGCCAAATTCCCATGTGCACTTGACAAGTATTGGAAAAGTATGTTGTGTGTGAAGGAAATTGTGTACATTTCCTTGAAAAAATCGTTTGTCGTTGGATAAAAATTATTGTGGGTTCATATTCTACTCCGTGAGAACATGAAAATGATATTTTATTTGTTCAATTTGAAGATTGGATGATAAAAATATTACAGCTTAAATAAATGGATGGAAGTTGGAAATGTGAGTTTATCTCACAGGTGAAAAGAATGGAAAAACTAGTTGATAGTTTTGGCCATTTTTTATTGAATTATAATTCTTTTAATTCAAGATTAATTCCAAAAATAACTTCCAAGGTTAATGTCCATTTATGAATGGCAAATGAAACTCCAAATAGAAATTGATGGCAAGGTTGATTGTTGAATTAAGATGATCATCAATATGTGGATTAATTGGAGAGTTAATCCTTGGGGAGTTTTGAGCTATTAAAGAAATACCCACAACTCTTTAAAGAGAAGAGAGAAAAAAATAGAAAGAAAGAGAAGAGAAAAACACACAAAAAGAAGCTTTTTCCCATCAATCTTCTTCTACCCTCTTGCAATTTGTTCATCTTCTTCCTTTGCCCTCCTTGAATAATTGGAATGGTGATATTGTCCAAGCATATTAGTTCATTTCGCCGGAAAGCTCAAGTGCGGAGTGGTTCCGGTTAATCCGTTTTATCCTGGGAGACTACGCCCGTTGAAACCTCAAGCACTCGTAGAGAGGAGGACGAATTAGTCTTAAGGAGAGTGTGTTCTCACACGACTCGGATACAAGAGATTAAAGATGGACAAACCAAATGAAGAGATCAAATACGGTTGTATCTTTCTTTTTATGTTTTTCAAAATTATTGTATATTGTATTTTCAACGTTGTAATTTGTTTTCCTTTCTATATTAACAAGATTTTGTCCAACAATCTTAAGACTAATTCTCTTTGTTGAGAAAGGATTGCAGATTGCAGGATTCTTGTAGCGTGGTGGCTATGGGAGAAAATATTGAAAAGGGACCGGAAAACAATGAGAAAGAAATCAATAAAATTTCTGCACATATTTTTCTTGACCAGTTTTAGTAAAACAGCATTTCCTGCTTCGTTAACTGTTGGATCGAGCTCAAATTTGGTGAGCATGTTCTAATCTCATATAAGAACAATCTGGACGGTGGAGATCGAAATATTTTATCTGGAGATGAAGATAAAATTTTCTGAACAGAACAGTTTATGAAAGGAAAAAATATTTTGAACATATAATGAACTCACGAAAGAACATCAAGGATGTTGCGACGATTGTGTAAAATAGTTGTGGCAATGCCACTTCTAGTGTTTATACAATGGATGATATATTTCTTATGGTTCACAAGAATCATAATGAGAAAAATTGAATAGTTCGTTGGAACTATGTTGAGAAGATGAACGTTAAAAGATGTAGTCTTTAATGTTGCATTTTATCAATGATGTATTGACAAAGATGATAGGACTTCTTGAAAGGAGTTGTTAAATCTTATTATTGTCAATAGTGACAAAAGTCACAAAGATAAAAACAATAGAGCTTCTTGAAAAAAGTTGTTAAATTATATTGTTGTGAACATTGACAAATGTTACAAGAACTAAAACCATAAGGCTTCTTGAAAGAAGTTGTTAAAACCTATTGGGAGAATATGTGACTAATGTCATAAAGATAAAAAAGAATAAGACTTCTTGAAGGAAGTTGTTAAATCTTATTGTTGTTGATGATGACAAATAACACAAAATATTTAGAATGAGAAATTCTAGGCAAAATGAGAAAGGGACAAATATATGAGGGTAAAATGGAAAATTGGCCACTTGAAACTATTCATACAACTGTAGCAAGGACATCCCTCATTTATACTATAGATAGTACATGCCCGTGTTCAAGGA
Source organism: Adenophora triphylla var. japonica (assembly GCA_022495995.1). Classification (NCBI taxonomy): domain Eukaryota; kingdom Viridiplantae; phylum Streptophyta; class Magnoliopsida; order Asterales; family Campanulaceae; genus Adenophora; species Adenophora triphylla. The sequence continues at coordinate 40,597 of JAFEMH010006653.1, forward strand.
CACGGTTTTTTTTTTTTCAATTTTTTTTTTTAATTTAAAAAAAAAATTTTGAGGGCAAAATGAGAAAGGGACAAATGTATGAGGGTAAAATGGGAAATTGGCCACTTGAAACTATTCATACAACTGTAGCAAGGACATCCCTCATTTATACTATAGATAGTACATGCCCGTGTCCAAGGACACAGTTTTTTTTTTTAATTTTTTTTTAAGGACAAAATGAGAAAGGGACAAATGTATGAGGGTAAAATGAGAAATTGGCCACTTGAAACTATTCATACAACTGTAGCAAGGACATCCCTCATTTATACTATAGATGCTTCATCTATGTCATCCAAAAAGGAAGATGAGATAACCCCAAAGCAAAAACCAAAAGGACCCAATACGGAGGAGCTTATCAGCAACGGTAATTTAACTCCCAGTGAAAAGATTGAAAACGACTCTTTTTCTCGTCCCAATTTTGGCCCAATAAAACCTACAACTCCTATTTCCAGAAAAAGGATTGTTGATCATGATTCTATCTTGGAACAAGAACAGATTATCATAGAGACTGAAATAGTGATCTCTCGATAACAAAATGTTAAGAAAGCTTTAACACTATAAACTGATGAAATTTTACATCTTAACATGGAGAAAACTCTTATGAGAGCTGAGATTCAAGCGCTCAAGATAAAATTTAGAGCATGACTCTTCTTACTAAAGAAAACCTTATCTTGATCACAAAAATATATGCGCTCCAAATTGGAAACGATGACTTGGTTGCACAATACGATGATCTCAAAAAAGTCATTGATGAGTGGAACAAAACACGTGTCACTATGGATCAAATTCTTAAATCCCTAAAGTCTAGTGGTTCTCAACTAGTAACAATTTGAAGTGCGCTTTCTGCTGTGAGAATAATAAGGAATTTACCAACCAAACTCATGAAATTCCAAGGGCTAAAAATTCTGGTTCTAAGGGTGAAGGACATGAACAAGTTAAGAAATTAAACTTCCATCATGTCTACTCAAAGAATCAAACAAGGAATGCTAAAAGCATGAAAGAAAAAGCTACAAATGAGTTAGCACTTGAACAAAATGATCTCCAATTTTAGCTCGCCTCCTCTTCTAGCGCTCCTCATGCATCTCCTAGCAGGGTAAGTGCTCCAAGAAAAGGCGATCCCAAGGATGACCAATTTTGTGAAGGCAAAAATCTATAACCCAGTTAAGAATGATAAACCTAAGAAAAGTAAAGAGTTGGTTAAAACTAAATATAGTGACTTTCAACACTGTACCGTGTGTGGTTATTTTGGTCATAAGGCTGCTAAATGCCGTTTGAGATTCACTACAAATTCCAAGGGATGTAAAAGTTCTAAGGTTAAACAGGAGTGTATTGTCAAAAGGTGCTGACCCTAGGTTCCTAAGATTAAAGGGGAACTGCACTTAAATGTCTATCTCTCAGGTTCTCTTCTTCATGGCTAAATCTTCAAAGAAAACTTCAAATAAATGGTATCTCGATAGTGGATGTTTTATACACATGACTGGAGATATCAAATTGCTAGAAGATTTTAATGAAGAAAAAGGTCCCAAGGTTATGTTTGGTGATAACAATAAAGGCAAGATTGTTGGTTATGATAAAATATGAAAAAGGAAAAGTTTCCATATAAAGAGTAGCTCTCGTTGAAGGTCACAAGCATAACCTACTCTCCATGTCTCCATTTTACGACAAAGGAATGAACTGACATTTCACTTCAAATAATTATTTCATTAAAGATAGTACCTCCGGCATTACTTTTCTTACAGGGAATCATAAGAAAAATGTTTATATTCTTGATTTAAATTCTATGAATGTTGTTACTAAACTCTGTTTTATATCAAAGAATCTGAGCGAAAATAGTTGGGTATGACACAAGCGCTTAAGTCATTTGAATTTCAAGTATTTAGCAAAACTCTAAAGGGATAATATTTTCAAAGGGTTGCCCAAAGTAACTGATCATCATGCCAAAAAGTGCTCATCTTGTCAACTTGGTAAACTTCACAAAGAGTATTTCCCTAGGAAGACTACTCCCTCAACAACAAGATGTTTACAACTGATTCACTTAGACTTGTTTGAACCTATCATCACCATAAGCCTTGGAGGAAACAAATATACTTTAATTATGGTGAATGACTATTCAAGATACACATGGGTGGAAATGATGATTTCTAAAGATGATTGTTCGGTCGAAACCTAACGGTTTATTTAAAATCTGCAAGCACATGGGCTATTGAAATATAGCGGGTGCAAGTACAAGTCGATCCCACAGAGACAGGGTTTACCTTGGGATGATATTTGTCTTTATATAAATATATATATAATGATTGGGGAAGATAAGAATTTGTTGAGAAAATACTAGGAAGATAAAGAAATTACCCTAACATATAATAATAGTATTCTCGGTATTGAAAACATAATATATCAAATAAACATGCTTTAGATAAAGGCTTTCATCAAAATAACAAGGATGGTACATTAGTGAATGTGCGCTCGCCCGAAAAATAAATTTTTCGAATGTTTGAAAAATAGGAGTCGCCACGCCATGTTTTAAGGTACACTTTGAAAAACCTTTGAAAGAGAAAATTGATCCGGGGGTCAGGTTACGTGTTGGGAAGAACCGAGAGTTCACCCAACACGCCTCGTCCGTAGACTAGTCTTTCTAATTAAACATCCAAATAATCCAAAAATATGTGCAAGCAATGAAAATGAACAAATGTGATAAACCATGAATTTTATTGATTTGAACTGAGATTTACAACTTGTGAGCCATTTATTTAGGGAGGCCACATCCCACATACACAGATCAAAACAGATTACAATTGGAAAATGGTCTCTGCAAATAGACATAGAGTGTCGCGTGACACATGACATGCATGGCTGAATGTGTCGCGTGACACAGGATCAACCAAGCACAATGTGTCGCGTGACACATGATGTCCATATGCAGATACCTCACAGCTTGAACACAGAAGAACAAACAGCCAACACAGATCTAACTATACAATCAGATTAGCTTCGAAATGGACAAATTAATAACAATTCAACCCAGGGAGTATGGATATGGAGAGATCCACACTCCCTTGGGACTTAAACACCAATTCCCATAAGGATCAAATCATGAACACTCAATTATGCAAGGCAACAATATTAAACAGAGAGATTGCGATTGGATCTCAGTAATCATGACAGAAGGAGTTGAATTACTGAGATCAGATGAAGATAAGATGATTGGATTGTAGAAATTGCAAAGTAAGAGAGAGAAGGAGGATTGGGAGTGTTACCCTTGTAGTATCCACGAATTCTATACCAAGTTTGGTATAAAATCCTTCAACAACTGCTTCTGGGATGAACTGAACTGAGAAGGATGGATGGAAGGGGGATCCAAGTATTGGGGGGTGAGTTTAGGTGAATTGGAGGGAATTGATCGAGGGTTGGAGGGATTTTGGCTAGGAGAGAGAGAGGTGTGTGTTCAGTGTATGTGTGTTATGCTCCAATTTTGGCAGAGTAACAGTATGTGAAAGTTGGGATCCATTTCTGAGAGGGGTAGAGTCTTATTTATAGGCTGCAGTTGATGGTCACAGTGTGTCGCATGACCTTCTGTAACCATTTTCCAAGCCTCGACTTGTCGCGTGACACATGGTGTCACCAACTGCTTTTGGCGCCAAAACCAGGTTCTGGAACATTCAGGGATAATACCCAAAAGGTCCAAAACAAGTTTATTCCCTGTACCTTCTTTAGCATGAGCAAAATACCAAAAGGTACTTCCTTCGCAAGAAACTTATGGGATGTTTTCGGAAGTCTCGGAATGGATCGAGAATTTACCAAAATTCCCCTGAATGCAATTCTAAAAAGGTAGCGAATTGGATTGGCATACTTACAATTAGGCTTACACTACTGCTCACGGTCAAGACAGTAGCGTTGTATCCTTCACTAAATACGTTCCAACTGTTTAAGATTTCCATTTATGGTACTCCCGCCCTGTCACAAACGGGCATTCCGGCATATCTCTAGCTGACCATAATTAGTAAGAATCCAATAAGAACGAGAGTCAACATACTTTCCATTAAAAGAACATCCCTAGGCCGTTGGCTCTCGTGATCAATGGAACCTAGTTCCTTCATATGGTTTGGCCAACCAAGATTCTCCGCTAGGTACTTCTTTCGATTAACTGGGGTTCTACAAATATAAACGTCTTTATATTTGCAGGCAATTAAGAATAATATGAAGAAATTGTTTTAAGATAAAAGTGCCAAAATTCAAGGATGATACGCTAAGTTGTGCTTAACTACTTACGGGTGAAGGCCTAGCACATGTATTTTAAGACTCACCGGCCTTTCTCTCGAGGGTCCGATTTAGTGTAATCCCATCTGTCACGAACGGGAATCCGACTCACATCTCGAGGGTACCGTATAAATCAAAATCCATTAAGTCTAAATTATTCTCACGTATTTTCCACTAAAGGATCATCCCTAGGTCTTTAAATTACTTTCCGTAATTTATTGACCTAGTTCAATTCTTAGAGTTCCGCTAATCAATATTTTTCACTTGATCAACCGAGGTTATACAACTAAGGATGTCTCCCTAATTGCAAGCATTAAGACTAATAAGAAGAGAATTGAAATGACATGTAAGAGAACTATGAATATAAATCATTGAGTTTCCAACTTCGAGAAATGGAGGATTACTTAAACCATTGAAATAATAAAAGGCTAAGAGATAAGAGTAGAAATAAAAGTAAGAGAAGAGATACTTATTCTTGTAAAGAGAAGACAATGGCTGAAAATAATCTTGTATTGCATTCAATCTTCAAAAGTATACAAAGACTTGTCACGAATCATGCATACACTTTGAATATTGTGTATAGATTGCTAGATTATTTTTACTGCCTATTCTAAGTATGATCTGATCCTTTCGGATGATCTAAACTGAGTACAAAGGGTCCTATTTATAGCCATTTTGGTGGGGGGACACAACTCTTCCAAAAAGGCACCTGTTGGCTGATAGGTGCTGTGCTCGGCCGAGTCAAGGAATCTGCTCGGCCGAGCAGAACCTTTTCTTGACTGGTCACAACTATTGTAAAAGGCACCTTTTGGCTGAAAATGGGATGCTCGGCCGAGTCAAGGGATCTTCTCGGCCGAGCAGCAGTTTTCCGGTAACTTTAAATTTATCCTTCTTTTGCTCGGCCAAGTCAAGGGGGTTGCTCGGCCGAGCAGCTGCTGCTTTGGCTGATTTTCATTTTTGACCTTCCCATTTCCATAGCTTTGCTTTAAGCCCCTTATTCTTTCATAAAATGTACCTAAAACCTGTAAAACACATAAAAATACCAAACAAGCATAAAATCTAGGATATAACATAAAAGAGGCTAAATTGTACTTAATTGACACAAATTTAAAGGTAAATAACATGTTTATTATACTATAAAAGACTATATAAAAACCACTTATCAAACTCCCCCACACTTAAATCCTTGCTTGTCCCTAAGCAAGTTTCAGTATAAAAAAGGTAGAAACGGAGAAGTAGGTAAAATGGCAAAGAAAAGAATATAGAGGATCCCTCAGAAAAATAAGTTTTTACTAGACTAATTGCTTCGGAAGATTATTCTTTTTATCATCTGTTCATATTCTTCTTACTATTAAAAGAGTATTTAGAAAGAGAATAAGAAGACATTTTAGGGAGTAAATATAGAGAAATAAATTGATATATCATGAATAAAAACTTGACTAATTAAAAGACAAATTGCAGCGAAAAATTGAATCCTTGATCAAAAACTTGGCATGAGATAAATTTCACTCCTTTGAGTGCTTTGTGAAGTAAGAAAATGATTGCTTATTCACAATTTTAAATTATTCAAAGGATTCGATATGCATTTTGAATCACAAAGATGGAAATGGAGGATGATAGTGGAAAATTTATCAAGGCTTGACAAATTTATCTTTATTTTATGCGTGTTAAGGTTGCGAAAGACTAAGTGAACTTGAACCTTTCAAGTAGGATACATTGTGGCCGCGAACCCCGTGTTCCTAATACTTAGTTCAAACACACTTATATACTATTTCCATTTGGCAAGAATGCATCGTCACCGCGAACGCCGTGCCCCGAGTTAATAAGGAAATAATAGCTTGCTCTTCAAATTTTAGTGACTTTATCACTTTTGAGATTTAAGATAAAAATTTGTTTAGCCTTGATTTTAGTGAAAATGGAGAGATGGAAAGTGAAGGAAGTGATTCAAAGGGATGCATATCAAATATGAATAACTATTAAAAAGAAAATAGAAGTCATTGATTTTGAAGTATACATTAGAAATTTTTTCAAACTTCACAAGTTAATAAAGTCAAGTGTTTAATGATTCAAAAAGCTCAATTAATCAAAACAAATGCTTTTTCTTAGAGAAATCTTATTATTGATATATTAATTCATGATTTTCTATTTACTTTCTAAAACATCGCCATATCCTTTTCCCAATAAACTTTTAAGGCGCAGAAAATATGAATAAAATGATAAACAGATAAAATTCCAAGGCATTTTATCAAGTATAGGGATTAAAGCTATATCATCATAGGGATTTTTTTTATTATTATTATTCTTTTATAGTACTAATGCATAAACATAAAAGGAAAGAAATGAATCTAAGTTGAACATAAAGAAAAAATAACTTAAACTAAAAATAACTAAAAATGCGAAACAAGGTAAAAATGAATAATTACCCCCCCCCCCCACACTTGAAACAAACATTGTCCCTAATGTTTTAAAGACAATAAAAATGGGGGGTGGGGGAGGGAAAGAAAAACTTACTCAAATGGCGGTGGTGGTGGTGGTGCAAAATTTGGCCAATGCTCCGCTCCATAGCTATAGATATTTTCAAGTCTCACTCGGGTTTCCCGAACATCGCTTCTCATTCCTTGAACATCCTCTCTTAAAGCTTGCACATCTCCCCTCAAATTATGGACATCACCCCTCAAATTATCTAAATTTCCCCTTAAATCATTCACATAGCCAAACATTTGATTGTTTTGGGTGAACATTTGCAGGAATTGTTGATAAAATCCGGGTGGCAACTGGTTCAGGATGGGATGGTTTGGTTGGTGTTGCTCCTCTTCATTCCCTTCCTCTTGTCCCATATTAACATCATTATTCCCTTTGATCAAAGATACGCGGGAAAAACCAAGTTCCCGGTTGATCAATAGCAACTACGGAGAGATTGGGATTTGGCAAAGTAGCGTAGGGTGTTTTATTTGCCCCACCCCCAACAAACCAAGTAAAACTTCCTTGTTCAACCTCAAAAATCATATTCATCATCTTTAAAGCTGTAATATCCAGCTTTCTTGATCCTTTAATTGGCACCAAAGCTTCGAGACCTTCCTCGGGAATTGGAATGTCCTAATATATTGCAAGGAGGGTTATCTTCCCTCCTATATGAATATCACCGGGAAAGCTAGGGGATATGTGATCCCAAAGTCGATCAACAAACCATTTTCCTATATTTATCCCCGTATATCTCGTGATAAATGCCCACAATAAAAACAACTCTTGCCTATTGATTGTCCCCTTAGCCTCTCTTGCAAAAATAGTGCAAGCATACATTCTATGGATATAACGAAGGACGGGGTAAACAATTAGGGAGGCTTTGGATGTTTTGGGAAGGAAAGGTGTATGTCATGTAATCTGCTCCCAAAAGACATCAGTATTGTAATGAGGGAGAGGTATATTTAGGGCGGTTTTATTGTTAGGCCACCCGAGAGTATCGTTGATCTCTTCGAGGTCAAGGGTATGGTGAGTGTTTAGAAGCCGGAAACTTAAGACAACATCCTCATATTCTTCCCCTGTTTCACCCAAATCATAGTCCTCGATCTTTTGGTCATGGTGCTTAGAAACTCTAGGGTGGGGCTTTCATAAGTTTTTCCCTCAATGTGCAAGAAATCCCCGCAATTTAGCCCTTGGTGCAAAGCTCTTAGATTATTCAAAAATCCTAGGATTCTCATTGTATGATACAATACCCCTATTGTATCAGCTTGACCTTTTAGAAGTGGAGACAGAATAAAGCGTCCATAATAAAGACGTTTACTGTTTGCTCTTGATTCAACACACTTCCACTGTAGCGTCCGAGTAGATACTGTTACTTTCTCTCGAACCATAATAATCTTGTTTACTCATATCATTGAATCATTTCTTTCTCTTGTTTATCGGGCGCTTGATCTATCTTACATTTTTTATTTCTACACACGTCTTTTGTTTGGAGGTCTACAGCCATTATGTGGGAAAGGAGTGACATCCTTTACAAAAGTGATTCGTATACGACTGCTTTGAATAGCTCGTAATGCTGTGTCTCTTCCGAGACCTGGACCTTTTATCATGACTTCTACTCGTTTCATGACTACTGAACTAAGAGTGTGTGATGCTACGGCTTCACCAGCAAATGCCGTCCCTTTTCGTTTAGCCCGTAAACCACAATTACCGACAGAGGACGAAGAAAGAACTCGACCCTGTAGATCGGTAACAGTCACAATGATATTATTAAACCCTGCTTGAACATGAACCCATCCTTTTGGTATTCTACGTATATGCCTAGGTGAACGACGACGAGTTCTACGCGAACGAAATGTCAGTATAGCTTTTGCCATATTTTATCATCTCATAAATATGAGTCAGAGATATATGGAGATATCCATTTTATATCAAAGAAGATCTTATCTTTTCTTTGAATATCGGGTCCTTTCCCGAATCTGATTATCCTTGTCGTTGTTTATGTCTTGGGTTGGAACAAATTATTAGAATTCGGTTCTGCCGGCGTATTAATCGACATTTTTCACAAATTTTACGAACAGAGGCTCTTAGTTTCATATTTTCCGACCCTTAACCTTAATTCTGAATCTACTTCTTGGCAGAAAATAAGTTTCTTGCTATTTTTTTATCTCGAATCATATTGAAGGTGAAAGTTGAAAAATACCTAATTTTTGAAATCTTGGTTTTGGCAAAGTTGAGAAATTCTCCGTTCTTTAGTTAAATCATAAGGACTTAGTTCCATTTTGGAGTGATCCCCTGGCCGGATCCTTATTTAAAGGAAGTTGTATCTTTCCCAAAATATAAGCGAGAATTAGATCATTATTATGGAAACGAACCCGAAACAGGCTATTTGGGAGGGGATTCGTTAATGAAACCTTTCTGAATTCATTTCTAGTTTTCATTGTAAGGAAGACATCTTTTATTCTGTACCCTATAAAAATGATATATGTCGTTTTCAAAGAGGAGGTCGTAGATGCGACCTGATAGTAGCTAACCTATCCCCTTTCTTTATCCCAACTAGAAAGTTTTGAATTTCATTTGGATATTAAAAGCATTACCAGATATAACACAAAAACATTCTCCGCCTATTCATTCTAATCTAGCCTCTCGGTCTGTCATTATCCCTCGAGAAGTAGAAAGAATTACAATTCCCATCCCGCCTAAAATTTTAGGAATTCGTTGATAGTTAGAATAGATTCGTAGACTAGGTCGACTGATCCGTTTTAAATTGAACGTTTTTCTATAAGGCTGATTCCTTTTTAGGGTTAAATCCAAAAAAGATTTGTTGTTTTCGCGATGTTTTCTCACGTTTTCGATAAAACCTTCTCGTAAAAGTATTTTCACAATACTTTCACTGATATTAGTAAATGCGATTCGAACCACTTTTTTTCTAGCCATACCAGCATTTCAGATAGCGATTAGCATGTCAGCAATAGTATCCTTCCCCATAATGACGTATTAATGCCTCAAAATTTTGATATAATCAACATGTTTTTCTTGTTTTTTTTGTTTGTTTATGACTATGAATTTTGAAAGGTATATGTGCGAGACACAATCTACTACCTGAATATGAATCTATTTCTTTCAAATAGCTTATTCGAACCCTATTATAGAACTAGATTCTGGTTTCATTTTATAAGACTTCTGAAGCTAATGAAATTATTTTAGTAAAATTGAACTGTCGCAATTCCTCTGCAATCACACCAAAAACTCGAGTTCCTTTTGGATTTCCCTCTTGATCAATGACAACTACGGCGTTGTCATCATATCGTATGATCATACCGTCGTCGTGTTTGAGTTCTTTACAAGTACGTACAATTACAGCTCTGACCACTTCACATTTTTCTAAGGACATTTTTGGAACCGCGTCTTTGATCACCGCAACAATAACGTCACCAATCTGAGCATATCGATGATTGCTGGCTCCTATGATTCAAATACACATCAATTCTTGAGCCTCGCTGTTATCTGCTACATTAAAATATGTCTGAGGTTGAATCATATCATTTTTTATTTGTTCGTTAAAATGAAAAGTAAAAGGCGAAGAAAAAAATAAATATTGTTTGTCCAAAAAAGGAAACCGGCACCTTCGATTTTTTTTTTTGATCTATTTCTTTGCTCGAACCGATATGTCTGTCTAATGAATTGAGTTCGTATAGGCATTTGGACGATGATAATGCAATAGCCTTTCTGGCTATATTTTCTCGTACTCCGCCAATTTCATAAATTATTCGACCTGGTTTAACAACAGCTACCCAATATTCAGGATTTCCTTTCCCCGAACCCATACGGGTTTCTGCCGCTCTTACTGTAACCAGTTTGTCTGGAAATATGCGTACCCAGACCTTTCCACCCTGGCGTGCATTTCGTGTCATTGCCCGTCGACCTGCTTCTATTTGTCTAGATGTGATCCAAGCCGGTTCAAGTGCCTGAAGAGCAAATTTCCCGAGAAAAATAGATTGACCTCGCAAACATATTCCCTTCATTCTTCTTCTATGTTGTTTACGGAATCTGGTTCTTTTGGGGTTATAGTTAATGGTTGGGTTTGAATTCCATCTCTACTACAGAACCAGACGTGAGACTTTCTTCTCATCCGGCTCCTCACGAATAAAGGGATTCAAAAATATTCAAATTGAATAAAAGATCAAAGAGAATTGAAAGTAAGAGATACATGTAGTTAATAAGTATACGTAATACACCGAAGTATGCATTTCATTTCTCTAGAGGTACTCAAATTGGATCAGTGATTGATTTATAGGTTTCGTCGTAAAACTAATTGGTTACTTCCAATTACGTAAATCAATAGTTCAAACCGCACTCAAAGGTAGGGCATTTCCCATTTTTATAGGAACTTCTGTACCAGAAACAATGGTATCTCCAATTATAGCCCCTCTGGGATGTAAAATATATCTCTTCTCACCATCCCTATAGTGTATGAGACAAATGTATGCATTTCGATTCGGGTCGTATTCTATGGTTATGATTCTACCATATATGTCTTTTACATTGCGTTGAAAATCTATTGTACGATATTCATGCTTATGACCTCCCCCTCTATGCCCTGAGGTAATGATTCCTCGGGCATTACGACCTTTACCACAAAGATGCGGTCCATAGATTAAATTCGTTCCTGGAATGCGTCCATTGCGTGTGCGCGGGGTAGAAGTTTTGTATAAATGTATTGCCATGCTATTATGTATTTTTATTTCCGTTATTTTCTTTCTAAGAGGTGGAATAGAATAACTCGGTTGACCGAGAAAAAATGTAAGACTGGCCCAACAGTTCATCACGGAAGAAAGGACTCACTAAGCCGGGATCACTAATTAAGACTAATTGAATATTTCAAAATATATATATATATATATATATATATATATATATATATATATATATATATATATATATATATATATATATATATACGCGGCTCCAATCAAAAGAATCGACTTAGAAAAAAATATCTACAACTGCCCTATCCACGATTTCGAGTAATAGCCAAAAAGATTTGGTTATTGAAATAGAGAATTTGGTTAAATAGAGAATAAAAAAAAAGGAAAGCGATCTAAAAGATCTTTTTCCTAAAATTCCCCTTTGGTCCACTCATATATTTCTCTCCCTTTATGAAGGGATATTTCATGAATCTAATGAATATTTCACGAATATTTTTTTAGGGGGCTGACCCATCCGAATATGAAATATGAATAGTGATAATTTGATCACGAATTCTTGTCGTATATGTCTACCACGTAGAATTAAAGCAAAAAGGGAATGCTCTAGAGAATGATTTCCTTTTTCAGTTGATTTTATTCACTGATTGGCCAAAAAAATGATAATGAATTAGAAATTCAATGAACTTTGAACTTTGATTAATCACTTTCTATGCGATGATTCTGCCTAATCAATTTATCCTTTTCTATTGTATCTAGGCAGGATAATGATAAAGAAAGGTGAAGGGAAAGAAGAATTTTCAAAAACGGGATTTCTCAAAATGGCTAAAAAATGGGCTGGTTCGGAGAGGGGAGTCTATCTAATTGAATGGCTCTAAGTCAACTCTTGTAACTCTTTCGACGAATGATTATGAAGTCCGATTGACTCTAAGATGGCTGAATCGTTGCTTTACATTAGTAAAGAAATACGTGTATATGCTATAGTAGCTAGAAAGAAATACGTGTATATGCTATAGTAGCTAGAAAGAAATACGTGTATATGCTATAGTAGCTAGTTAGATACGAAATCAAGATCTATCTAATGTGACTTACGAATTTCAATTTGTGCGTAGATCCCAATAGATCTCATCTGGGACTATGAATTGAATGAATAAACGGATGAAATCAATCAAAAGATGTAAGAATTCAAAGAATGGGTCGGAACAAAGAAAGGTAAGAACGAGAGTTGTATGGATTTACAACGACTCTCTCGATAGAAAGTCAAAAATAGACATTTAAGTAGTTTTGATGATTCAATACTATTTTTATTTGAATTCGAAGTTCGTCGTTATTTCAGATGGCTGAATCGTAGCAATGGAAGAATTAAGTCATAATTCATTGGTTAGGTGTATCATTAACTCTTTCTTTTTTTGGTCCGAGGAACTTCTAATGAATCCACTGATTTCTGCCGCTTCCGTTATTGCTGCTGGATTGGCTGTAGGGCTTGCTTCTATTGGACCTGGAGTTGGTCAAGGTACTGCTGCGGGCCAAGCTGTCGAAGGTATCGCGAGACAGCCCGAGGCGGAGGGAAAAATACGAGGTACTTTATTACTGAGTCTAGCTTTTATGGAAGCTTTAACAATTTATGGCTTGGTTGTAGCATTAGCACTTTTATTTGCGAATCCTTTTGTTTAATCTTCGAAATTTGCATTTTCTTTGCATTTTTGATTGCCTTTTCCTTATGCTTTGCTTTTTCGAATTAGATCAAAATTTCATTCCTATAATTCCTTATTCATTCATAAAAGAACCCGGGGTAAGGGCTGATTGTCGGATGAGGAATTAGCATGCCGCCTCGCTTTCAGCCTTTCCTTTCAGGCCCTTTTTAGAAAGGGTTACAACAAAGAGGTCCCAATTTTTTTGAAAATAGATTTGATTTTTGAATCGATTAAGAAATCGAAAGAAATGGGAAAATCAGAATGATTATCCTATTGATTCTTCGCGTCCTAAGACTCAGTACTCAACCAAGATCCGACCCTATCTATAAAAGAAAAGGGGGAAGTGATACAACAAGAACTCGGTTCGGTAGTCTATCTATAAGAGGAGATCATATGAACAATGGAACCGATTCTTTCTTTTCTTTCGACCGCTGGCCATCCGCCGGGAGTTTCGGGTTCAATACCGATATTTTAGCAACAAATCCAATAAATCTAAGTGTAGTGATTGGGGTATTGATCTTTTTAGGAAAGGGAGTGTGTGCGAGTTGTTTATTTCAAGAATAGGCCGGATCCAACCAGCTGTACTTTTTCCATTCTAATTAGGAATGAAAGGTGCATGAGCTTGCGAATTCCTTCTAAATAAATAAAGAAATTATATGTAAGAACCATAGCATTTCGTAATTCATTGGGAAATAGACTTTGATTCTCTATTAACCAATAATGTGGGAACATTAACATGGTTAAAGCTAAATCGTTTGAAGTCCAGACGCCGCATGGTACTCTTTCTACCACTCTGTTAATATATATGTTACTATTAATCTAGAGATGGTTTCGAAAAAATCATTTTATCGATATAGAACACTCGTCTCGATAAAATGATTTGAACTACTTTTTGATTTGATTCCTTTTTTAGACAATGCTGAATGGACAACCTATGTATTAGTGTGTCTTGTTTAAAGTAAGAAAACTTTTTGGATGGAAAATAGAAACTCAAAATAAACAACTTTGATGACAATTAGATATTTTTGTTTGGTCAGAAGAGTCCTCCGAATATTTGTGTCTGGATTGGATTAGTAATTCCTTTTGATCTTTTGATTTTTTTGAATATGACGAGAGAATAGAGGATACGTTCATTACATTCAAAAGGAATATATGAATTTACCATACGTAATACGTAATTCAAGTAATTGAGCGTGAGAGCCAAATGAATCGAAAGATTCATGTTTGGTTCGGGAAGAGATCAGGGAAATTTGGAAATGAATGGAAATAGAATCTACTTTCATTAAGTGATTTATTAGATAATCGAAAGCAGCGAATCTTGAATACTATTCAAAATTCAGAAAATTTACGCGGGGCGGCTGTTAACCAGTTGGAAAAAGCTCGGGCGCGCTTACGTAAAGTAGAAATAGAAGCAGATCAGTATCGAGTTCATGAATACTCTGCGATAAAACGGGAAAAATTGGAGTTGATTAATTCAATTTATACAACTTTGGAACAAGAAGAAAATAAGAACAACGAAACTCTTCGTTTTGAACAAGAAAGGGCGATTAATCAAGTCCAACAATGGGTTTTAGAACAAGCCTTACAAGGAGCTCTAGGAATTCTGAATCGTTGTTTAAATATCGAGTTACATTTACGTACCATCAGTGTTAATATTGGCATATTGGGGGCAATGAAAGAAATAACTGATTAGTCCTTCTATTATCTACTGTAGGCATTATTTTTAATTTTTATTCTTTTTAGAATTAAGAAATACTCATGGTAAACGTTCGAGCCGACGAAATTAGTACTATTATCCGCGAACGTATTAAGCAATATAATAGAGAAGTCAAGATTGAAAATACCGGTAGCGTACTTCAAGTAGGCGACGGCATTGCTCGTATTCATGGTCTTGACGAAATAATGGCCGGCGAATTAGTAGAATTTGAAGAGGGTACAATAGGCATTGCTCTGAATTTGGAATCACATAATGTTGGTGTTGTATTAATGGGTGATGGTTTGCGGATACAAGAAGGGAGTTCTGTAAAAGCAACAGGAAGAATTGCTCAAATACCGGTGAGTGAGGCCTATTTGGGCCGTGTTATAAACGCCCTGGCTAAACCTATTGATGGTAGAGGTGAAATTTCATCTTCTGAATCTCGCTTAATTGAATCTCCCGCTCCGGGTATTATTTCTCGACGTTCCGTATCTGAGCCCCTTCAAACAGGGCTTATTGCTATTGATTCAATGATTCCTATAGGACGGGGTCAGCGAGAATTAATTATTGGGGACAGACAGACGGGTAAAACCGCAGTTGCAACAGATACTATTCTCAATCAAAAAGGCCAAAATGTAATATGTGTTTATGTAGCTATTGGTCAAAAAGCATCTTCAGTGGCTCAGGTAGTCACTACTTTCCAGGAAAAGGGAGCAATGGAGTACACTATTGTGGTAGCCGAAATGGCGAATTCCCCTGCTACATTACAATACCTTGCTCCTTATACAGGAGCAGCTCTAGCTGAATATTTTATGTACCGTGAACGACACACTTCAATCATTTATGATGATCTCTCTAAACAAGCACAAGCTTATCGCCAAATGTCTCTTCTATTACGAAGACCGCCCGGTCGCGAAGCTTATCCAGGGATGTTTTTTATTTGCATTCACGACTTTTGGAAAGAGCTGCTAAATTAAGTTCTCATTTAGGTGAAGGAAGTATGACCGCTTTACCAATAGTTGAAACTCAATCGGGAGATGTTTCGGCTTATATTCCTACTAATGTAATTTCGATTACAGATGGACAAATATTCTTATCTGCCGATCTATTCAATGCAGGAATCCGACCTGCTATTAATGTAGGGCTCTCGGTTTCCAGGGTTGGGTCTGCAGCTCAAATTAAAGCCATGAAACAAGTAGTTGGTCAATTAAAATTGGATTTGGCGCAATTGACAGAATTAGAAACTTTTGCACAATTTGCTTCTGATCTCGATAAAGGTACTCAGAATCAATTGGCAAGAGGTCGACGATTACGCGAATTGCTCAAACAATCTCAATCTAACCCTCTCGCAGTGGAAGAACAGATAATGACGATTTATACGGGAATAAACGGTTTTCTCGATTCATTAGAAATTGGACAAGTAAATCAATTTCTTGAGAAGTTACGTAAATATTTAAAAGAAGAGAAACCGAAGTTTCAAGAAATCATATCTTCTACCAAGATATTCACCGAGGAAGCCGAAGACATTTTGAAAAAAGCTATTCAAAAACAGATGGAGCTTGAGTAACACGCAGTATAAAAAAAGAATTGATCACTCTTTTTAATAAACAAGCCTCTGGGAGTCAACTGATTCAAACTCTCGTTCTTACTATCAAAAAAAAAAAAAAGATAGGGAAAAATTGTGTCCAATAGGATTTGAACCTATACCAAAGGTTTAGAAGACCTCTGTACTATCCATTAGACAATGGACGCTTTTAGACAATGGACGCTTTGACTTGTGATTTTTGGTATTTTGACTTTCCTCTTCCTTCTTGGAAAAAAGAAGAAGAAACTTTTTTTACAGAATTTGGGCAATTCTATTCTATATTCAATGATGACTGAGGGATTTCTTACAATAAAAAGAATTGACTAGAGAATCAAGGATCTAGAGCGGGTAGCGGAAATCGAACCCGCATCGTTAGCTTTGAAGGCTAGGGGTTATAGTCGAAGTCAAGTTAGCATTTTTCACTTTAACGTCTCTACTTCAAAATCGAACATGACACTTTGGTTTCATTTGGCTCCTTTATGGAAGATGGAAAAATTCCTAGATCTAAGATAACATGTGAATCAACTTGAAAAATATACCCATACCATCTATGTCAGCTTTTTGTTTCAATACATTCAAAACGACTCGCTTTCTAGATGATCCCTCTAGAAGACGGCGATTATAACAATCTTTCTAGTTACTTCGTTCTCTATTTCTATTTGTTTGAAAGGATCCGAACAAGAAAAAGATTTTCTTTCTACCGAGCTAAAATAATATGGCCATGTCTCAAGTAAACTAAAGACATCATATAATAGCTATTTTGCTTCAAGTTTTCTCTACGAATCAAAAAAGTTGAAGATTTAGTTACGATTAGAAATTGACTTTTAGATCGTCATCCATGGACCCCTTTCCCATACTCATTCAATTGGAAGTATTGATCCAATTTGAATTTTTTTTTTCGCAATTTCAGAATCCAATTTTTCCATTTTTAAGGGGCCTTTGGATAGAAATCGCGAGAATTTAGATTTTTCCCCGACGTGGTATTGAGAGGTAAAGGATTAAATCCCCTTAAGAAAGAAAGTTTTTGGTCGGAATAGGAATGAAACCGAAATACTCCTTAACTATTAATGAGATTAATCGAACGAATCACACTTTTACCACTAAACTATACCCGCTACAATCTCATTATTATAGACAATCGGGACTTTTTTCGAACAGGGGAATTGGGTGTAATCAAAAAAATCATGAAAATTGGAGTGATAACGTTTTGCGTCGGGGTTTTCACTTTTATCAGATTCTGAGAAGAGGGCAACTAAATACCAAGTTCTATCTTTTCTTTTGCTGGAAGCATGGTGCTAGATACGTCGCACCAAAATCACCAAAATCAGAACAGAAAAATAAGGTTTCATTGTATTTATTCCATAAAGGCAGTCAAGTAACTAAAACAAGGAAGAAAAAATAATAGAAGTGGTCCTTTTATATTCTATCAAAAGTTAGAGCATGTTCTCTAGTAAGTATGGAAAAAGTCCTTCTTAGTTTTCTTCTTGCTTTAATCTATACATTCTATTCTATTCTATACTCCATATCGTAATAGCCTACTAGAATTCGTTGAAATAGAAAAAGGCCCGGGTGGGTAGTGACCGGGCCAGGCCGTAGAAATAAAAAGGGCCTTTCAAAGAAAATAAAAGCAAGGAATTCCTCTTTCCTTATCTTTATATTTCGTTTTTTTCTTTCTATTAGATATTTTGAGTCTTGAATTTATCTAAAAGGTAAAAGGAATTACTACTAAAAGTTTTACATATCTATAATAGATATATATCTTATATCTATATCTATATAATAATTCTATATAATAACGAGAAAGATATTTATATACGAGAAAGATATTTATATAATAACGAGAAAGATATAAAGATAAAGAAGGAGAAAGAACGACTTTTTTGAATCCTTACTTCAGGTGGAATGTAACCTATTAAGAATTATAATTCTCTTTTTCAATTGGGAGAGATGGCTGAGTGGATGAAAGCGTTGGATTGCTAATCTGTTGTACGAGTTATTCGTACCGAGGGTTCGAATCCCTCTCTTTCCGTTTTCCTCGATGAATTGATTTTTTTTGTTTTTACAAATTTCAAAAATAATTTTTCCTAGTTAAACGGGTCGAATAGATAAAAAAAATCCGAAGAAAATGAAAAAATCAAGCTAGAAAAAGGAACAAACCTTTTATAGAATTAGTCTTCACGTCCGGGATTACGGCTTGGGTCATTAGAGAGGAATCCAAAGATGAAGAGAGAAACAAAGAAGATTACTACTGTATAAACGAAAAGTTTGAGAGTAAGCATTACACAATCTCCAAGACCCTTTGGAAAAAGGAGAAAAGAGAATAGATCATCCATTTTTATACCCCAGATTCTATTTTGACACCAAGAAATGAAGTGCTTTCTTGAAATAGAACCGAATTGGAAAAAAGTGAAATTAATTTCAAATAAGAGTCGTTTATTCGCCAAAATTTCTTTCCTACCCATAATTAGATAACTAGATATTATTAGATAATTAGATATTGGGGGGGGGGGGACCCTAACCCTAGACTAAAAAAAATAATTCAAATTCAATATAATTAAGGCCTATCACTCGAAAAGGGTCAGATATGGGGAAATGTGGCTAGCCGGATTTGATTTATCGTCGTGATCCACGAATTTCAAGGTTTGAATAGAAGGTTGATACTTTAAAGACTTAGTTGATCTTAGCAATGGGTATAATTTTTCTTGCAGAAATCATGAATTTTCTAGGATAGTATTAAGTAGCTTATCGAAAACTTACCGCGGCTTGCCATACAAAGGCTAAAAGAAAAAAGAACACAGGTATGACTGGCATAACATCTATGATTGGATTCAAAAAAGCATAGGCCTCGGGTAATTTGGCGAAGAAAAGACTACTTATATAAAGGGCAGAATTAAGACATATACAGATCAAACTAAAGATATTAAGCATAACAGACATTTTTTCTTATGGATAATTCTAATTTGATTGAGTTCTAGATATAACGAAAAATGAAGAAAGTAAGGTAGACAAAAAAATCCTTCTTTTTTGTTGAACCTGCCCAATCAAAACTCCTCTAATTCTCAAAGGAGAATAGAAGCAATCATATTTTTCTCTAATATTTTAATTGAGTTATATGTAATGATCAATAAATTCAGTCGAATTCTATATCTCGATGTGTCAAATTCCTAGCACGAACTTAGAATTTAGATTTATATATTCAAATCAAATATCAAAAATTTCTTATAGATATACCACAAGACTGACAAAAGGGGGATATTGGTCTATAATTCTAATGTGTCATAGAACACTAAATGGGATGTTGTCTAGGGTCAGGCAACGGGTTTTAAACCTAGCGGGAAAGGGAATTTATTTTTTTTGTGTCCCCGAAGGATACTCTTATCCATGAAATCGAACGTTGACAGTGGCCAAGGCAACGAGTTTTTCGTTCAGCTTGGAAGGTTCGATCCCTTCCGTCCTGAGGATATCCGTCCATTCTATTGAAATATTGAATCAAACAAAAATGGGGCATAGCCGAGTGGTAAGGGGATGGGTTTTGGGCCCGGAAGTCGAAGGTTCGATCCCTTTCGTCCCAAGGATATCCTTCCATTCTATTGAAATATTGAATCAAACAAAAATGGGTCATACCCCATTAGTAAGTCGTCGGGCTTTTGTTCTGGAAGTCGAAGGTTTGATCCCATTCTTCCCAGAGGATATCCTATCCATTCTATCCGAATATTTAGTTGTTTTAAGTAAACAACAGTCTACTTAACAGTTTTCTATTGGATAAAATCTGATTCTTCTTTCTTCTCTGATTTTGACTGATTCTTTTCGGAATCATATCTCAAATTTTCCCAAATGTAAAGAAACCAAGTGCAAATGACATGCAGATCTAATAGAATAGATTTGTGATTCGGGTAAGATGATAGAAGATCTATCACAACACAAGTGTTTGAATAAACAAAATAGGGCTGTGGTTTCATCCTATGCTCATGCCCTTCATATTGAAGGAAGTTTGTTACTTCGAAAAATCTTAGGCTACATATCTATTTGAATTTGCAATAATACGTTTTGAATCTAAATGCGAAATAACCTATCTTCCCTATCTCTTATTACCTATAGAGGTAGTCCAACTATTCATTTTCTATTCGTTTTAGCGGCTCTATGAATTCTAAATAATAGTTGGTTAATGAAATTCAATTACTGATAGAATTCAGTCCTTTTTTTAAGAGTGGGTTGGGGTAAAATTAAAAATAGGAGCAAGGACTGAATTTCACCTTGTTTGTCTTTGCCTCTAGTTTGCCTAGATCATAAAAATTTCCATTCCGTAACTCTGTAAATAATAAAGGGTCCTTTTTGATTTATGATTCAGTAATCCAGATGAAATTGTGGGGAGTAGATAGCCCTTAAAAAGTATAAATTTCAATGTCTGTATCCCGAATCTCATTAACAAAGAAGCAAGTTAGACCTCTAACCAATATTCTTTCTTTGAATTTTTGAGGTATTTGGTCTTTGGATCTAATGAAAATTGTAAATCTATATCTAGCTTGAGACGAACAGTGAGTCATCCATTGTATTCACTTTCATTTATGGCACGACTGAAGAAAGATTACTTTAAAAAAAATACGAAAATACATATCAAATGGGAAGTGTTGTAGGTAGTGTTATCGTTCTATTTCTTCTATTTCTTCTATTCTTCTATTTTAGTGAGAACCCGTTTTCTTTGTGAAAAAATTTTTCATTCCTAAGATGTTTCAATTTTCATATTGACCATAGAATATCCATATCAGTAAGAGTTGTTCAGTCTAGCCTATGTGAGTTACTTAAAGATTGAGTTATTTAAAGATGCGGATTCGTAGGTAATTCATTTTTCGTCTTATTTAGTTATGTTAGTGATGTTCCTTCTATATTTGTAGTTTTGTCTATTTCTCTTAGATATTTTTCTGAATTTTTTTTCGTTTTTTATTTTTAGTTCAAATCTTTATATTTCTAGAAAAAAGATTCTATTCCTCCAATAAAAGACAGGGTCTTCAAAAGATTTCTTTCGAAAAATCTTTAGCATTATGTATAGAAGAAAAAGTATAGCTTATTCTGTTTGTCTACCGCCTGACACAATAATTATTCCTAATTCCATAATTGAATCAATTTCATAGGGGTTCCAAATTCGAGGAATGCTATGGTAAACCTTCATTTAAAACGATGTGATAGAAAGCAACATGCAACTTATCGAGTAGAGCTTTTTCTTCACTGGTCACGACTGCCGTAAAAGGCACCTTTTGGCTGAACAGAGGGTGCTCGGCCCAGTCAAGGAATCTGCTCGACCGAGCAGAGCCTTTTTGACTGGTCTTTAGCAAATTTTCATTTTTGGTCCCTCTATTTCCAATGCTTTTGCTCTGAACCCTTTATACTTCGTGAAAATGACCTAAAAACTTGTAAAATCACACAAAATACCAACCAAGCATAAAATCGAAGATATATACAAAAAAGGGCTAATTTATACTTAATTGGTACACAATTTAAGGTAAATAATGTAATAAAAACACTATAAATTACTATATAATAACTACTTATCAAATTCTCCCACACTTAAACCTTGCTTGTCCCCAAGCAAGATCAGGATAAAAACATGGGGAGGGGAAAAGAATGCAAAAATAAAATAAAGATGAGAATGAGAGTGATCCCTCAGAAAATTTACTGTAGCAAGCCTATTTCCCTTTTGAAGATTGCCTTTATCTTTCTAGTAATATTTTTCATACCCTTAAAAATTATTAGAAGGAATTAATTTGGGAATATTTTAAAAGAAATAATTTTGAGACAATAACCTAATATAACATATACAGGAATTGATCAAGTAAAGCATGCTAGGAAGATAAACCTTAGATCATAAACTTGGTAAAAATGGAAGTTTCATAAAAATGAATTTATTGCTTAAAATGTACAAATAGAGGCCTAAACACTTATTCACAAACTAGAAGCTTTCATAGAATTTGAATTGCATTTTTGAATCACAAGGGTGAAAATGGATGATGATAGTGGAAAAATCTCATCAAAGTTTTAACAATTTTATCTTATTTTTGCACGTGTTATATTTTTGCAAAAGACCTTAGTTATTTTTTATCCTTTCAAGTAGGAGACATTGTGGTTGCGAACCCCATGTTCCTAATACTTAGATCAAGAATACTTTTGGATATTACTTCCGTTTGGCAAGGAAGCATCGTCGCAGCGAACGCCGTGCCTCGAGTTACTTAGGAAGTAATAGGTTTCTTTTTGCTTTTAAGATTTGGCGACTAAGTCACTCTTTTAGCAATAAGATAAAAATGCCTAACTTTGATTCGATTAGTGGAAATGGAAAGATGGGATTTTATTTAAGGGGTGTGATTCAAGGGATGCAAAGCAAAGTAAATGCTTCTAATAAGGGAATAAACATTAATAAAACTTGAAATGTACATTTAAAAAAATATTTTCAAAATTTTCAAAATAACAATCAAGTATCAAAAAGATGATCAATAAAGATTTTAATCTAATCAAAATGCTTTTTCCTTGACTAAACACTATATACTGCTATATTAACTTATGAGGCTTTAATTTATTTCCTAAGAATATCTCTATATTCTTCTTTTTATTAATTTCTAAGTTTATAGAAAATATGAGATGAAAAATAAAGGCATTATTCTAGGGTAAATAGCAAGCATAAAGATTACTAATATGGATCATCATAGGGATTTTTTTTTTAAATACTAGGCATGCTTACATAAAAAAGAAAAGAAAAATGCAACTAAGTTATAAAAGAAAAAGTAAACGAAAGAATAAAACGCAAGTCCTCCCCCACACTTAATTTAAGCATTGTCCTCAATTATTCAAGGACTATAAAGAGATTGGTAGGGAAAGAATAAAAAGAAAGACTTACATTGGGGGCGGTGGTGGTGGTGGGTAGAAATTTTCCCAATGCCTTACTCCATAATCGTAGATGTAATCAACCCTTCCTTGCATATGTTGTATACGCCCTTCAATATTTTCTTGGAATTGATTGAAGTTTTGATTGAAGTGGTTGAGTTGTTGAAGGATTTGGGTTTGTTGGAGGGCCATTTGGTTGAATTGTTGGTAAAAGTCGGGTGGCATTTGATTTTGGTTAAGGTTGGCCTGCCCTTCTTCTTCTTCTTGCCCCATGTTTACATCTTCATTTCCCTCTTCAGCTTGCCCCAATAAAAGCTGGAAGGACCAAGTATCCGGTTGGTTTACTAATACCACCGGAATGTTGGCGTTGGGTAAAATAGCATGTGGTGTCTTGTTAGCACCACCTCCTACAAACCAAGTATACCTCCCTTGCCCTTCTTCGGAGATCATGTTCATCATTTTTAGGGCTGCTATATCAAGCACCCTAGATCCTCTAACTGGCACCCAAGCATTGTCGCCTTCCTCCGATAATTCAATACCAACATAGATTGCTATGAGGGTTATAATCCCTCTAATATGAATATCACCGGGAAATGTTGGGGAAATGTGATCCCAAAGCCTGTCAAACAGCCACTTTCCTAGATTTATCCCTTCATACCCTGTCACATATGCCCATAAAAGGAACAACTCCGTCCTATTGATCGTCCCTTTATCTTCTCTTGCAAAAACAGTGCAAGCATACATCCTATGTATGTAACGGAGGACAGGGTGGATTATTAGAGAGGTTTTGAATGTTTTGGGTAGGAAAGGAGTATGACCCGTAATTTGCAACCAAAACAAATCTGCGTTAAACTGAGGAGGGGGGATGTTTGTGGCATTTCTGGGGGAAGGCCAACCAAGTATTTCATTGGCCTCTTCAAGGTCAAAGGTGTAAGGGGTGTTTAGGAGCCGGAATTTTAACTGAACATCCTTAAATTCTTCACCCGTATTATCATCAATCAATTCCCTATTTCTCTTAGTTAAAGAACTTAGGAACTCCAAAGTAATGCCTTCGTAGGTCTTTTCGCTTAAATGCATAAAATTTACACAATTCAACCCTTGGTGCAAATCTCGGTATTGCCCCTAATTCCCATAATTCTTAATGTCTCTATGTCGGGAAATTGGGTGGGCTTAATGCTCTTTCCACATAATTTGGCAAACCTAGTTGCCTCATCCTCGGATTGAAAATTAATTCCCAAAGTGTTCAATGTAGGGATAGGTTTAGAACTAGAAGAATCATCATTCCGGGACCTCTTTGTGGTCCTAGATGATTTTCTTCCTTTTCCCCTACCTCTTTCCATGGCAAAAATAACTTAAATTCAAAACCCAACTAAAAGCAAAAATTTAAGAGAGAGAATTTTTGATACCCGATAATGGAGGAAGAAAATCGCCTTGAAAACTTGTTCCCCTTCTTGATTGAAGCTTGAATACCCAAAAGAAATCAACTTGATCTTCCAAATTAAGCAATTTTGAAATTTTGAATTTTTGGGGAAGAACTTTAGGGTTTCGAAAATTGAAGAGATTGGGTGAAATTTCTGGGTTTTAAGGCTAGAAATGTGGTTAGGAGATGAAATTTGGGTGGAGGAATGGTTGTATGGCCGGAATTTATGATGTATTTGGTGGTTTTATGGTGGGTAGGGGCGGATGGGTTGAAGGTTTTAGAGAGAGAGGGAGAGGGGTTTAGGGAGGTGAAGTGAAGAGTCACCAGTCAAGGTCCCGTGTTGACCAAATTTTTTTCTGAAAATTCAAACTGCTCGGCCGAGCATGGCCTTGACTTGGCCGAGCATCAGCCTCCAGTTTAAACCAGTTTCTGTCCCTCCTTGCCCGGCCGAGTCAAGGGACTGCTCGGCCGAGCACTTTTGCTGAAATTTTTTTTTTTTTTTTTTTTGCTGAAACAACGTATCCATTCATGAAGAAATGCTTGATTGAATCAACAGAAGTGTGCGGCCGCTCCACTTGATTGATTTAACTTAGTTTCTTCCGTTCTTGAATGCACGGCCGCTCCAATATTTGGTGCACGGCCGCTCCAACACTGTTCATTATTATTTTTTTATTTTTTTTATATTCCTACAAAACAGAGTTAGAAAACAATACAATAATAATATATAAAATATAAACATAAAAATAAATAATAAAGACAAATATCAAAAAGTAAACCGTTGTCCCCGGCAACGGCGCCAAAAACTTGTTCGGTGGTTTACCTAACGGTTTATTTAATATCCGCAAGCGCACGGGCTATTGTAATATAGTGGGTGCAAGTACGGGTCGATCCAACAGAGACAGGGTTTACTTTGGGATGATATTTGTCTTTATATAAATATAAAATGATTGGGGGAAGATAAGAATTCTGTAAGAGAAAATACTAGGAAGATATATAAACTACTCTAACATATAATGATAGTATTCTCGGGATTGAAAACAAATAAATATGCTTTAGATAAAGGCTTTTATCAAAATAACAAGGATGATATGCTTGGCCTAC
The DNA here is from genome assembly GCA_022495995.1 of Adenophora triphylla var. japonica. Lineage (NCBI taxonomy): Eukaryota > Viridiplantae > Streptophyta > Magnoliopsida > Asterales > Campanulaceae > Adenophora > Adenophora triphylla. The sequence continues at coordinate 66,422 of JAFEMH010006653.1, forward strand.
ACTACTTCGGGTTAAGACAGTAGCGTTTGTATCCCTTACTAATCATCTCCTAATTGTTTGAGATTTCCGTTTATGGTACACCCGCCCTGTTACAAACGGGCATTCCGGCTTAACTCTAGCTAATCACAATTAGAAAGAATCCATTAAGATCGAAAATCAACATACTTTTCATTCAAAGAACACCCCTAGGCCGTTGAACTATCAATGGACAAGTTTCTTTATAAGGTCTCGTCAATCGAGATTCTCCTCTAGGTCCTTCTCTCAATTAACTATGATTCCACAAATATAAACGTCTTCATATTTGCATGCAGTTTAAGAATAATAAAAAGAAATTGTTTTAAGATAAAAGTGCCAAGTTCAAGGATGATACGCTAAGTTGTGCTAACTAGCACACGTATTTTAAAACTTACCGGCCTTTCTCTCGAGGGTCCGGCTTAGTGTAATCCCGTTCGTCATGCGGGAAATCCGACTCACCTTTTGAGGGTACCGTATAAATCAAAATCCATTAAGTCCATCAATCTCACGCATTTTCCACTAAAGGATCATCCCTAGGTCTTTAAATTACTTTCCGTAATTTATTGACCTAGTTCCATTCTTAGAGTTCCGCTAATCGACATTTGATCAACAGAGGCTATACAATTAAGAACGTCTCCCTAATTGCAAATAGTAAAGATTAATAAGAATAGAATTGAAATGACATGTAAGAGAAGCATGAATATAAATAAATGAGTTTCCAACTCCGAGAAATGGAGGATTACTCAAGCCATTGAAATAATAAAAGAAGTAAGTAAGAAATGGAGATAAGAAAAGAGATACTTATTCATAATGAAAGAGAGACAATGGCTGAAAAATAATCCTTGTATTGCATTCACCATCTTCAAGAGTATACAAGACTTGTCACGAATCATTGATACACCTTGAACATTGTGTATAAATTTCTAGAGTATTTTGCTATACATTCTAAGTATAATATGATCCTTGCTGGATGTGTTTTTGACTATTTTTGGATATCCTAAACTGAGTACAAATAGCCTTTATACAGGCATTCTATGCTAGGGACACATCTCTTGCGAAAAGGCACCTTTTGGCTGATAATGGATGTGCTCGGCCGAGTCAAGGAATCTGCTCGGCCGAGCAGAGCTTTTTCTTCACTGGTCACGACTGTTGTAAAAGGCACCTTTTGGCTGAACAGAGGGTGCTCGGCTGAGTCAAGGAATCTGCTCGGCCGAGCAGAGCCTTTTTGACTGGTCTTTAGCAAATTTTCATTTTTGGTCCCTCTATTTCCAATGCTTTTTCTCTGAACCCTTTATACTTCGTGAAAATGACCTAAAAACCTGTAAAATCACACAAAATACCAACCAAGCATAAAATCGAAGATATATACAAAAAAAGGGCTAATTTATACTTAATTGGTACACAATTTAAGGTAAATAATGTAATAAAAACACTATAAATTACTATATAATAACTACTTATCAGAAGACCACGTAACCGAAGACATGAAAGCCATGGATTTTCCTGGGGCTGAATGTGTAGATGTCGTGGAGTTCAAAACTACTTACCTTACTCTAGGGAAAGGATTCTCGAGCATCCAATCTAAGCAGATAGATGAAAATCTGTTAGAAAAAGGGAGACTAGCCCCTATCCTCCCCAATGAGAAAGTAACCATTTTCAGATCAAGCCCACCCGAAGGCAAAGTAACAATCCTCGTCAGGATTACCAAGGAAGAAGTCACTTTTCCCGAGTGTATCTCAGCCTTGAGAGAGGTTCTGGACACCGACATGATACCCGACGCTCCTCCCGTGAAGAATGCCATAATAATCTCTAGCGCTGAGTATTATAAAGGCAGCCAGGACTGCTGCATAAAGCCGGATACGTAGGGGTAAAGCCACCAAGCCCTGGGGCAATAGTTCTTGCTGCATGTTTATAGTGGGCAAGCTCAAGTAGGCATGAGACAATGCAGACCCTGATCAGGATGAATCGGAAAATGCCCTAGCTCTGTGGGCCATCTAAGGAATAACGGCGCAACCCCAGTCAGAAACCAGTAATACTCAATTTCCCCAAGCTCAACCCCTCACCGTTGCTAAGCTCCGGGAGACTTGCAACAAAATCAGTCAGAATCGGTGGCCAGTTGCTAAGCAAGCTCCTCCGTTGACCTTAGCAGCATTAAAAGAGTCCTGTAAAGAGGCGACAGATAGGCCAAAGGGAGAAGTGAACCTGTTGACCAGATCCGGGCAAATCCATCAGGGTAATCCCAAGACAGATAAGAAGTCAGCGGATCAAGCACCCAGGGAGAATCGTAACCCCTATGCCAAGATAGCTGAAACTCCTGACCTCGAGGAAGAGGATCCTGTGCTCACTCAGTTGAAACAGACTCAAGCCAACATCTGTCTGTGGTCCTTACTCACCTCATCTTACCCTCGCAAGCTGAAATTGGAAGAAAGTCTGGCCCGCACACTGGTCCCTATTGATGCTACCCCTGACGACGTGGTGCAATTAATTGGGAACATCCAATACGGAAACATAGTCACCTTAGCAGACCTATACCTCCCCCAGTTCGTAGCCGATCATAATGAGCCTCTCTTCATCATGGTTCAGCTAGATGAACGGTACCTCCCTCGGGTCTTAGTTGATAATGGGTCCGGAATGAACATCCTCCAAGTAAAGATCATGAGCCTGCTCGGCATCAAGCCCACAAATCTGAAGCCTTCCTCCCTTACAGTCAAGGCCTATGACTCAACGTCTCGTACAGTGCTTGGGGCTGCTACTTTAAATCTGTGGTTCGACAAGAAGACGATACCCGTAGAATTCCAAGTCATTGATATCCCAATCACCTTTAATGCTCTGTTGGGAAGACCTTGGCTGCACCAAGTCAATATGGTCGCTTCGAGCCTTCAGCAGTGTGTAAAGTTCGTTTCAGATGGGGATCTAACAACCATTTACGGAGACCTAGTCACATTAGAAGGCACTGACACGGGTGGAATACCTATCCTGGAGATCAAACATGATGAAGATGGTTTCATGCTGAATGGCTTCACAGTCGAGTCTCCTAAAGCCCAAGTTTGCAACGTGGATCTGACTGTCACCCGGGACAAGATCCCTCCTGTTATGAGGATGATGAGAAAGATGAATTACCTGCCTGGTCTGGGTCTCGGGAAACGCCTACAAGGGACTCACAAGGTCATTGAGGTGAAGGAACAGAAAACTCGCCATGGCCTGGGATATGAGCCAACTTTAGAGGAGATTGCAAGAGAGAAAGAAATTGCTCGAAAAAGAAAGGAAGCTGTTGTAAAGAAGGTCCCTTTCAATGGCCCTAAATCTCCCCCTTTCAGTCTTGACATGACTGAGTACTTCATAAAGGGCCCTCCACAGCTGGACAATTCCGCAGTCAAAGAGCCCACTCCTACAGAAGGCTGGCTGAAACTACAGGAGAACCTCAGTAAGTTCAGGGGAACCAGAGCCAACCCCGTCTGAAGAATGTTTCTCGATCTACGCAAGATACCTGGGGCTACAACTACCATGAAGAGCAAGTACACTTTTAAAGGGGTACCAGAGCTTGTAAAGCAGTTTGAGAAGCTCAACGAAGTCATTCTGACTGTCGAGGAGGCCACAAAAGATGAGTTTGAACTGGTCATGCCAAAGGCCAAGACTCCAGAATTCTCCCTAGATGAATGGGATGGTCCCGTCATGCAGCAGATGTTTGGGGAAGAAGTGCACTTTCCAGACCTGATCGATTTGGGTTCAGTGATAGAAATGATCGCAGTAATCGAAGTAGGAGGACAGAAGCCGTTAGATCCCCGAGCCATGGTCATGCAATATACCATGCCCTTGAAGAATTGGGAAACTCTCTCCGGTCCGTCCACGAGCAAAGAGGAAATGGTCACGAAGCTAGATTGGTCCCCCGTCCCCTTGTGTCCACCTATTTCAAGTCCTCTGAGTCTCTTGTCATCGAATTCAAGTCCCTAGAGTCGTCTGATGGCCTTACGCCAGAAGACTATGAAATTGTAGCCAATGTTGTACTTCCTTTTACTCTGAATGAAATGATCGACCTTTTCGAGTATCCCCTGATCGCCACTTTAACTAATGATAAATTAACTATTAACTTAAAAACGGTTATTAATGATTCACTAGATAAAGATGCAGACACACTAAACGAACAATACATTAAATAAATCTTTAAGCAGGTTGTTGAGAAAGAGAAAAAATGAGCCCAATCTGCCGAGGAGGTTTTGACTCGTGTGAACCTGGGAACTGCAAAAGAGCCTAAAGAGACGCAGATTGGCAGTTTCTTCTACGGGCCCGAACAAGCAACTCTGGCTGAACTACTCAGGGAATTTGTGGACGTGTTTGCATGGTCTTACAAGGATATGCCCGGCCTCGATCCCTCCATAGTGGAGCACCAGATACCATTAATTTCAGAAGTCAAGCCAGTCAAACAAAAGCTGAGAAAGATCAAACCTGAGTGGTCGTTACAAGTAAAGGAAGAAATTGAGAAGATGCTCAAAGCAGGATTCATCCGGGTCATTGAGTACCCCACCTGGCTCTCCAACATCGTAACAGTCACCAAGGCTAACGGAAAAGTCCAATGCTAAGTGGATTTCAGAGATCTCAACAAAGCTAGCCCAAAGGATGACTTCCCCCTGCCCAACATTGACATGCTGGTAGATACCACAGCCAATTACGAGGTCAAGTCTTTCGTTGACGGTTTCACCGGTTACAACCTGATCAAAATGGTCAAAGAGGACCAGGCCAAGATAGCTTTTACTACCCTCTAGGGAACATATTGCTATACAGTCATGCCGTTTGGTCTGAAGAACGCTGGAGCTACCTATCAGAGGGTTACCACCACCCTGTTTCACGTCATGATTCATAAATAAATAGAGGTCTATGTGGATGACATGATAGTCCACTCAAAGGATCCGATGGCCAGCACTTCATCGATTTGAGAAAATTCTTCGACCATCTCAGAGAACATTCCATGAGGCTGTACCCAACTAAATAATGCTCCTTCGGCGTTAAGCGAGGCAAGGTGCTGGGGTACATGGTAACTGGATGGGGAATTGAAGTAGACCCATGGAAAATCAAAGCCATAGTTGAGATGAAGCCGCCTCGAACACTGACAGAAGTCAAATCTTTCATGGGAAGGCTGCAGTACATAAGACGTTTCGTGAATCAATTGACCTCCATCTGTGAGCCTATCTTTAAGCTGATGAATAAGAGCACATCCACTGAATGGAACCCAGAATGACAGCTTGCTTTTGAGAAGATCAAGGCATACCTTGTGAATCCTCCGATCCTTTGCTCCCCTCATCGGCAAAAGCCACTATTGCTATACCTAACTGTCACAGACACAGCAATTGGGGCTATGCTGGCACAGGAGAAGAAAGATTCCAAAATTGAAAGTGCCATCTATTTTGTGAGTAGAATGCTACAAGGCAGCGAACTAAACTACTCAGTTTGCGAGAAGACCTGCGCAGATCTGGTATGGGTAGTGGGAAAGTTGAGCACTACATGCAGTCTCACTGGGTGCACTTGGTCTCGAAACTGGACCCCATCAAGTACTTGTTCGACAAGCCCTCCCTCTCCATGAGATTGGCAAAGTGGTCGTTCTTTCTGGCCAAATACGACATCACTTATGTGATGAGGAAATCCGCGAAAGGACGGGTAATGGCAGACCAGCTGGCTAACTTCCCAGGTGATAAATTCCAAGGACATGAACCTCAATTCCCTGATGAAGGAATTTTTGCTCTAAAAGGAGAAAATCGCTGGCAGCTCTTCTTTGACGGGGCAGCTAACAAATGGGAGAACGGGATAGGAATGCTCTTGGTCGACCCCACTGATGAACATACTCCCATAGCTATAAAGCTCAACTTTGGGGTCACTAACAATACTGCCGAGTATGAAGCCTGCATAGCGGGATTGGAAGCTGCTTTAGAAAGGAACATCCAGGAATTAGAAGTATACGGTGACTCTGCTCTCATCATCAACCAAGTGTCCAATAAGTGGAAAACAATTGAGCCAGGCTTGCAAAAGTATCACGCCTATATGGAAGACCTGGTAGCCCAGTTCAAGGATGTCAGCTTCCACTACCTGCCCAGAGACCGCAACAGGTTCGCAGATGCCCTGGCTACACTAGACTCTCTTGTTGAAATACCCAAAGGAAAATCAGTCAAACCCTCCAGGGTTGGCAGAAGAGAGAATCCAGCCTACTATTTTGAAATCGAAGCTGAGGAGGGACCAGTAGATGACCCATGGTATGTTCAGATCTACCAATACTTAAAAAGCGGCAAAGCCTCCTTCAAAAATGAAGACGGGGAATACAAAGAAGGAATCAAGGCAAAAAGTATGATGGCTCTGAAATGCCTGGCTTCCCACTACGTCCTTCTGGGAGATACGCTGTACAAAAAACACTACCGAGGTCCCCTCTTACTCTGTATCAGCAAACAAAAGGTTACCGAGCTAATGAATGAAGTACATGCTGGTACCTGTGGCCCCCACATGAATGCTCGGGCCTTAATGCAAGTCATCCTAAAAATGGACTATTTCTGGATCTCTATGGAGACGGATTGCATTCAGTTCGTGAGAAGCTGCGACAAATGTCAGCGCTATTCAAATCTCAACCATTTGCCTCCACACGACCTCTACTGCATGACAACCCCTTGGCCTTTTGTTACCTGGGGAATCGACGTCATCGGCAAGGTTACACCACCAGGAAGTAACGGTCACGAGTTCATCCTGGTAGCCATAGACTATTTCTCCAAATGGGTCGAGACCAAGTCTTACAAAGTCCTCAATTCCAAGAAGGTGGCCCTCTTTATCAAAGAAAACATCATGTGCAGATACAGGTTGCCAGCTGAAGTGATTTCTGATAATGGTTCTCATTTCGAGGGAGAATGCGACAGATTGTTGGCAGTGTTTAAAATAACTCGTCAAAAGTCATCCCCTTATCGGCCCCAAACCAACGGTGTTGTTGAAGCGGCAAACAAGACTCTAGAAAAAATCATCAGAAATATGGATGTCCGAGGCAGAGATTGGCCAGACAAGATCCACCTTGCCCTCTAGGGATACTTTACATCTGTCAGAACTGCCACAGGGGAAACGCCATTTGCCCTCACTTATGGAATGGAGGTTGTGCTCCCAATCGAATTGGAAATTCCCTCACTCCGTGGGTTGTTGGAAAATTAGATCAACGATGTCGAATGGCTCCAGAGTCGCCACGATGAGTTGGCCCTGCTGGATGAACGTCGTCTAAAAGCCATGGAACACACCCGGGCTTACCAAGCAAGAATGGCCAGAGCCTTTGACAAGAAAGTGAAATATCGGGACATCCGAGAAGGCAACCTCGTGCTAAAAGAGAAGCCTCTGACCCACACCAATCCACTTGGCAAAGGGGAGCCCGTCTGGATCGGACCCTATGTAGTTCAGAGATCTTTCCCGGAGGAGCCATGCAGCTCGCAGACTTAGATGGAAATCCCTTGGTGCATCCAGTAAATGGAGACAAGCTCCGCAAATACTATGCCTAAAGATCAAGTCATTTCCCCTCAAAAGTCCTAAAAGATTAATACCCAACTAGGTTGAAAACCCGAAAGGGCGGCCTAGGTAAAAAACAGGGTTGCACTTCTCTCGTCCCTCTCTCTACCTACCCCTTCAAACAAAAAAAATAATATATATATGAAAAAAACAAATTTATAGGGTCGAACAACGGAGACATGAGCCCCTTAGACCATTTGTAAGAGGGGAACTTAGGCATCCGGAAACGGTTCGGTCTAAAACATAAATAAACATCATATTTTGTCATCAACACAACGATCACATCACACCTGCGTCTCGAAAAACTCTAATGCAATTCACCTATTCATTACAGTTAAAAAATCTTCTTGATGAGTTCAAGCCCGATCTACTCCTAAACTCACAACTGAGCTAAAAGAAAAGACATCTAAAAATACATAACTAAAAACTAATGTGCCTGCAAGGATGATCAGTGGATACAAGGGTCTAGCCACTAGTACCAACGTCTCCCTCTGTCCTCCTTAATCTCCTCCCACCATGCCTTGCGTTCTTCCTAGGCACGGGAATGATGTTCGTCCTCCTCCCCCTAGCTCTGGCATGGGGGCCTGGTCCCTCAAGCCTGCCTCTATCAAAGCTCTGGTCGCCTGGGCTTCGTCTCTAATCTCCTGCCTCCTGGGTAACGTCATAGGAACCCTGTCTCTCTGACGTTCCACTCTCATCTCATAGTCAAACATATCATCTCCACTCCTGTCATATGGGCTAGCCCTCGCCTCAGCTCTCCTCAATACTGAAATAGGGACATCTTCTGGTCCCACCATGGCCACACGCCTCCTCATAAGAGTAACTTGAGTCTCCCCCATGTGTCCCTCATACCAATCCAAGTACCAGGTGGACAGATAAATACGCTTCGGACGCCTGAGAAGGACTATAGGAGGAAAAGCATGATACCTCCATACTCGGGATAAGAGGGAAAATGCAGATGGATCATCCCTAGAAACAGACATCACCACCCGGGTGGCAATATCATCGCAGCCCTCCAAAGGTACCTGGTCCATCCCGAATTGTCGGAGAACCAAAGCCGGAAAGTAAAAGGTAGACCAACAGAGCCCCGGAAGCATGACTACCTGGGATCCATCATGAAGCGTCCTCCTAGTCCCAGTCTCCCAGTGTGGAATCCACCATCGGGTGTCCTGGGTATGGCGCTGAGCCATCCAGCTCTCCCACAAGGCCTGATCCTCGATCTCAACTGTAACTCCCCTCCTGGCAAAAGTCCATGGCCTGAATGCAAGTGGAGCCTCCCACAGGACCCCCAGCCTCTCCATCAGCCACATCGACAACAGAAACGGGCTTCCCCCATGCATGTACCGCTTCCCAGTAGCCAACCGGTCAATAGCGTAAAGGGTCTCTCCCAAGATCAAGGGAACTATATCCCGGTCCGATCGGCAGTGCACAAAAACGTCTAAAAGAGACCGGTGGCACATCCCAAAGGAACAAACTATGAACAAGGACTCGATTGCACAAAGAGCAAAGGCATCCCAATAACTATCACCAACAACACCCAAGCTCCTAAACCTATCTGGGAGACCAGAAATATCAAAATAGTCGTGTCGGCGAATCATACCTCGGGCTTCCTCGGGAGAGATTTGAAGGAGGCCAGACAATTTGTTGACAAAAGACATCCCTCAGGGCAAGGGAAGTGCAACCTCTTCCACCTCGGGTCCTCCAAGTAACGCCCTGAAATCTTCAATTGTGGGAACCATCTCGCTGTAGGAGAATCAAAAGACATGCCTCTGAGTGTCCCAGAACGCGGCGAAACCCCTCATCAAGTCATAATTCGGAACAAGCTCCTTAAGAGACCATAGAGACTTAATCTTATATCTCTCTTAAAAGAAAACCCTATTCCCATGCATAACCTCCCGAGACCACTCCTTTAAATTGTCAAAGAAGATCATTTGCAACTCCTTTGGCAATTTAGGAGAATTCTTCATGTTTTCCATGACTTTCTATGGTTTTGGGTCGTGACTTCAGAAAGAACAGAGAAGAAGATGAAGTTGAGTGATGAAAACCAAGTCTGATGTGAAATTTAAATAACCCTGCCAGGTGCTGCCCTTGTTCGCGCGGATGAGATTGCAGCCTCAATCTCATCCACGCGGATAAGATTGTTCCCCAGTCTAAAAACTTTTTTGACAACAATAAAAACTGCTGGCCCAAATGAGGAAATCCTTCCCCAAACGGCCAAACATGAGAATATGCCCATTTCCCATGATTTTCATTCAAAATCCCAACAAAGATCCCTCTTTTGTGCCCATAAAACATAAAACCAGGCTCATGCAACTTGCATTCAGTATAGGATTAACAAACCCAAAAAAAAAAATACAAAAATATATATAGCGAAATAAAATGTATTAACCTAGTTATTACATGCCAAAAATAGAAAAATAATGTGCATCAAATGTATATATGTTTTCTCTCTGCCCTAACAGGTACACTCAGTCAGAATCACTATCTGAATTGAGAACGGGATCGTCCTCCTTGACGCGCGTCCGAACATTTCGTCGAGCCGTGCTCTGCCCCTCTGCCGCTGCCTCCGGGAAACCCATCCCTGACTCAATATCATCCTCCTCAGCATCCGAGTATCGGTCCTCAGGATCAGCCGACACGCCTCAGTACGGCACACCAATATCCGCAAAGAAGTCATACCCAAAGGAGAAGGCGTCAGAACTCTGGCCGTACGTACCCTGGGTCTGTAAGGGAGTCCCATATTCTCCCTGCGATTCAAAAGCGCCGTAACCACCGTCGTGTGAAGAGGAGCCCTCGCCGGTCCTGCCCTGTACGAAGCCCGGCCCCTCCATGCCTCCGAAGATAATCTGATCTCGGGAGAGCTCCACGCTCCTATCCATTTAGGGAGAAGGAGAAGCGTCCGTCGACCCTCTAGGCTGAGTACGAGGAGTCTCAATTGACCTCCTGCCTGGCATAGTCTCGCTGGTAGGAATGGGGGACCTCTCCCGCATAGTGGTACTAGATCCTAGCTGTACCGCCCTCTCCGAACCTCGAGCATTTCCCTTCATCACGAGGTTGCGAATAAACCTCTTCTACCCGATAACCTGGCGCAAAAGTCAATCCACAACCCGGGACGAGTACTGCAAAGAAGAAACAGAAGCATTAAGAAACAGTCGAAGCAATGATGAAAGAAGTACAAAGCCTAAATAACCAAAACGCGATCAGCACATACCAGAGCATTCGGTCGAGGCCGGAAAGCTCGCGGCGTCACCGCTGGGAGGGGTATCTGCACCCTCATCCTAACCCCCTCCTGGGTATATGAAAAGTCAGCCCGAGGGATCCTCACAACCGAATTCCCTTCCCTCTCCAGCACCTGAGGCATCCTCAGCCTGCGCACCATAAATACCTGATAGGGCTCCTGAGTAACGTACTCCAGGGCAGGCCGCCCACCTCTGAACCAATCCCAATTTACTGACCCTTCCCGGGGATACATCATGTAAGCAGGAGGCTCAGCCGGTGCCAAAGCAGTCATCCCTAGACCATGCTGCCTCGTCACCCTCTCCCCCAAGTAGTAAACATCGCAGGTGAGTCCCCGCAGGATCCACCTCTGGCTCATCCAGCGCTCAGTGCCACCCAGCTGGTCCACCTCGAACCGGTCCCAAGGGTAAATATTAACCCTATCACTAGTCTCCGCCTTCAAAAATGGCACCATGTCACTGTACCTCATCTTTTGTTGGGTTTTATGGGTCCATGCACAGCGAAATAAGCATCTAAATAACACAAAATCCAAGAGCCCTAAGATCCGTTCTATACGATTAAATTGAATTCCTATGAGATAGAATTAACCAACCTTAATTGCTTTCCGTTCTTGAGCTATCGAACAATTATCAATGTGATTTTGAATCACAAACTTCGATCTTCAAGACTTGAATCTTCAGATTGCTTTGGACAATTTGAACTCTAGGCCTTGACCGTCGTACGAGCGAAGACCCTCTAGTAGTATCCACACGTTAGAATGAACCAAGAACAGTTCTTGAGAATTGCTAGATTCTTAAACCTATGGAAGAAATATTGAGAAAACTTTGTTGTAATTTTTCTCGAAAATTCGGCTAACTGATTAGGGTTACAGACCTCATATTTATACTACCTTAGTATAAGTATCTGTTTCCTAATCGTATTAGGAAACTAGTCTGAAACCGCCTCTGTGGACTTGATATGTCGCGCGACCTATGAAAGCCTTTGGGCTAGTTCTATCGCGCTACAACCCAAGCCAGTTCAGGAATTCTCGTTCATTTCTTCCTTTGGTTTAGCCAATTCATTCTAGTTGTGTGTGACCCAATAGGATTATATTATGTTGGCATGAGCTCGATCATATCGACCCTCATAAGACATAAGCGGACTCTAGCAAGCCATTATGTCTATCCAAATAATATAACGTAAGTGTTCACGTTTCCAATGGTACACTTCCATTTCTCCCTTTGTCTCACGATGTTATATTGAGCACAAGTCATGGTCCACATCAACTTGTATTTGTTCAATGCTTTCTCGATCTTGAATATAACGATAATCCAATCGTATTGGGGTATGGCCATACACTTTCATCATTATCACTCATCGAGGGGCCCAAACAAAACATCTCTCTTTCGAGGGACAAATTCCATCTTGACTTATCATCCTTCCCATCATGAATCCGATCATGCCAAAGATAGCCTTTATAAATATCGTGTTAAGATATCATTTGACTAAAATCAAACATAACTTTCATCATATGTAAGGTCATGATAATCTCAGGTCTAGGGACTAAATTAAGTGACCATATGAGATTTAATTATGACATTTGATCATGACATGAATCTCATACGGGTCAAGTCCAGTCACTTGTTCTCTAACAATAATCATCATATGATTATCCATTAACATTTATACTAATTATTCACTTAATAATTAGGGATGGAGATTATTATAATAAATATGCAAAATATATAATAATCATATAATAAACTTTCTCTATAAACTAGGATAAAGATGATACATAACGGTTTTAAGTTAAACATAACTAAAGCCTAGGGCATTACACCAACATCTTTATCCTAGTCCTGCTAGTCCTCTTCACCCGGGCGTCCTTCGTCCACCACAGCATAGCCGGGCATGCAAAAGCCTCCCCCTGTACATGGTCCTATAAGGCGCAGAAAAAAATCTCTAGGGCCAAGACTTGCATCCAACCAAGGAAACCCGTTAAAAAACCAAAATTGTATACACAATATGTACAAAGGATAAAGGAAAAGAAAGAGAGTGTACCTCTAATGGGAACTCGAAGCAGGTTAGGGAGGTGGTGTAAGTACCCCAATCTGGATCAACCTCTTTTGAGCACCCGAAAAATACCGCAGACTCACTCAAACGCAGTCTCGAACACCGGAACCCTATAAAAAGAACCCTCAAAATCCTCAAAGGCCCAAAAAACCACTAACCAAACCAAGTGGGGGCCTTTCTGGGACAAAAAAACACAAAAGGACTTTTTAGGAATTATGCAAAAATGGGAAAAGCACAGAAGGTCCGTATAGACCTCTTTGCATGCTAAAAGGTCCGTACGGACCTCTTTGCTACCAGACATCATAATTACGAAATCCTCTTAAAGTCCACATTATTCCCTCAAATCTGGGAAAACTAAAATTTTAGTTTTGCATAAAGGTCCGTACGGACCTTCTTGCAATTTTTTCCACACTATAAATAGAGGGCTCCCCCTCCCTCATTTCACACATCTCCCTCTTCTCCTCTCTCCCTAAGCCCTCTGGCTGCCCCTCTAAGTACTTCTGAGGCACTCTCGGTCCCTTTCGGTTCCTTCCGGGGCCTTTCGAGCTCCCTTGTGGTGCTCCGAAGCCCTTCCGAGCGCTCCCGAGACTCTCCCGTGCTGCCCCGAGGCACTCTTGAGGTATTTTGAGGCCCCTCGTGGTACTCCGAAGCTTTGCCTGGTCTTTCCCGAGGCGTCCCGGCTCTTTTCGAGTCAAACCGGCGATTCCGACGCACGCCGAAACTCTACCTGAACGCAACCGACGATCCCAACGCACGCTGAACCTCTGCCCGAATCCAGCCAACGATCCCTGCGATCCCAACGCACGCCGAAACTCTGTCCGAGTGCACACCTGACAATCCCAAGGCACGCTGAAGCTCTGTCCGCAGACAACCGGCACATCCCGAAGCAATCCCGGTCCGTCCCGGAACACTATTCCATCCTCAAACACTATTCTCCAGCGGAAGACAGACACGAACCAATATTGGTAAGGCTTCTTTCCTACACTATTTCAATACATTTCAATACGCAGTGTACAATGTAGACATCCGATACATCATGCTTTTTTAAAAGCACATACACACATACAGACAACATTTAAAGAAAGAAGGGGTGTCGAAAGACTCGTTTTTACGAGGCTACTCGGGTGAGCTCTAATATTCTAATATTCTCTTCCCGAGGAGTAACCTGACCTCCAAACTCAAAAATCTCATCACACAAAAACAATTTATTTTTAAACTGATGCCTTTTCTCAATGTTTTGGGCTTAATCAAAACGGCGTGGCGACTCTACACGCAAAAACACAACGAGACACCTCCATCGACACAACGCAACGCAAACGGAATGCCAGATGTTGGGGCGCAATCGCTGCGCCTCTTGGATCCGGGCCACTTCCGGAAGCAAGATTCGAGATGCCAGGGTCTCCGCGCGCGAGCCGGATCTGGGCAATTTCAGTTGGCGACTACGCTGGGGATTATTTTGTTTAAAAAAAAACTTTTAAACAAAACAAAAGAATTTTTTAAAAATAACAATGATGAGGGTCAAACTTTCATTTTACCCTTTTCTTTAACTATTGTGTGTTTGTGCATGTGCATGTGCTTTACTTTTTATTTTACAAAAAAAAATAAAAATACAAAAAATGCATCAATATACATCTGCGTACATACATTTAAAATTCTTCAAAAAACTTCTGTTTTACTCAGAAAATGAATTTTAGAGACCGCACACTACTCGCACTACTGCCTCGGTACACCGCACGCTACGCGCACTGCTGCCTCGGATACACTGTACACTACAACCCTCAACCCGAGGTGGTCTCAGTTGCAGTCCGTTTGGTCTTCCTAGGCCTCTTGAATGCGTACGGGATCATTCCAAACGTCCATTCCTAGCCAGTGTCAACCCTGCATGCTTGAGTCACACTCTGTCCAGACTCGGTTGGTTTTTACCCAGTCCGTGTCATACAGCCTGGATACATATCCCATGCCGGCCATTTTCTGAGTCGAAGCTCGGAACTCAAGATTCCTTGCGCAAGCAAAGCGATAAAAGGTCATGCTAAAATCTTGACCTGATCTTGATTTCCGAAGCTACACCCAGACGATGTTCCGTCCCGGATATACATCCATGCCTACATGACACCACATCATCAAGCCTTTAATACGTTAGCCATGACAATATGACCCAGCCAACGACTAACGTCACAGATACCTTGAGTAAGCAAGGTAAAGAGAGGTCATGCAGAACTCTCGACCAGATCTTGACTCAGGAGCCGGCTCGGCTCACTATTCACATGTCTAACGCTTTAAAACGAACAAGACAGGCTCGGTCCTTAGGTTCGATTTTTCTTTTAGGCCGGTGGAAACCGCTTGCCCTATAGGACCCTCGCCTGGGGCTGTCCACCCCGGGATGTCGAAATACAGGTGCAAAATGAGGGGCTTATAGCCGCACAGATGGTCTCCACTGACCCAGGATCTAGCATAGTTGCAAAAAAGAAGAGCAATCTTTTCCAACCTACCTAGGATTTTGAGAAAACACTGTTTTAAGAAATTTAAAACAACAAAAATAATAAATAAATTAAAGCGGAAACCGCATGTCACGTGAGCTTTCCCCCCTTTTATCCAAAAGGCCTTCCCATGTCTAAACCTTTTCCGTCACCCCCTCCAGCAAGCCGAGAGTGATCGAGAGTACCCGAGAACTATTCTCCTAGTGTCAAAGCCGCAAGGTCCAACATCCTTCCCAGCACAGCTACTAGGGCAGTCCGTCAACTCCCCATGGCCAAGTCGGTGGATAACAGCGAGAAAAATGGGACCTTACCCCCGAGAAATATCCCAACAATGGAGGAAGTTTGGCAGGTCCTCATGGCTCTTGAGAAACGCCAAGGCGAACAGCAAGCCTGGATCGAAGGTGCCATGCACCACTTCGGAACATTAGCCATTCCCCGACCACTCGGGACTCCCAAAGACATGCCCGCTCCCGCAGCTCCTAATGTCTCTCATTGTCTCCCAGAAGTCAATCTGTTGCCCTCGTACGAGCCATCCAGCTACGACATATAGCCACAAGACCCCCCAGGGGAAGACGTGTCCGGTCAACATCCTGAGGCCCCGGTACCACCGCAGAACAATGAACACATCTGGTGGGACGTCTGCGATTGCACCGCTTGTCTGGAAATAGAATTCCAAGATGAAATGAATGAGGATCACCCTCGAAGAAAGAAGAAACCCTCTTCTCAACAAAAACTAAAGAAGACGAAGTCGGCGACCCCACAGTCGGAACCCTTGGAGAACCATCAGGAAATTTTGACTACTACGTCATCGACTCCAGCAAATCTCCTCAGCCTAGCTCTTCACGAGACCACGGCAATGTTTGCTCCATGATCAGCTGGGACGAGCTCCGCACCGCCACCAACGGCCCGAGGGTCCAAATACCCCAACCCCTGTCTTGGGAAGATCTCAAAGCCATTGTTGATGCCTCAATGAAAGCAATAACAGTGAACGAACTAAAATGTGAAGCATGGCCCTACGCCAACCAAGGCCCTCTCATTACAGAAATAGGAGAGACAAGCAAAGCAGCAAAGCCAGAGGTGAACGTACTGACACGTTCCGGTCAAATCTCGATGAATCCTCCATGGGCAGACAAAAGGCCAGCCATGCCTGAGCCTCGAACCGAAAAGGGGCCCTACGACAAAGAAGCCGAAACTCTTGACCCGAAGGCTGAAGATCCTGTCTTAACTCAGCTCAAGCGTACTCAGGCTAACATCTCACTCTGGTCCTTACTCACTTCCTCTTACCTGGACAAACTCAAGCTGGAAGAGAGCCTGGCCCAGACCATAGTACCCATCACCGTGACACCAGATGAAGCGGTTCAGATGATCGGCAACGTTCATTATAGCAACATCATCACTTTCACGGAGCTCGACCTCCCAAAATTTGGGGCTGACCACAACGAGCCTCTCTACATAATAGTTCAACTTGACGAGCGCCGCCTCCCTCGAGTCTTGGTAGACGGGGGATCAGCCATGAACGTCCTTCCATCCAAAATGATGGATTTGCTAGGGATCAAGACAACTGATCTGAAACCCTCAACTCAGACAATCAAAGCATACGACTCAACGTCTCGCTCAGTCTTGGGAATAGCTACCCTGAACCTATGGTTCGGAAAGCAGATGGTCCCGACCGACTTCCAAGTCATCGACATCCCGATCACATTCACTGCCATCTTGGGACGCCCTTGGCTACAATAGATCAATGGGGTGGCATCCACCCTCCATCAGTGCATAAAGTTCATCTAAGGAACGGACCTTACCATCATCTACGGTGATAGAAAAACCACCGAAGGGACCGACACAAACGGCGTCCCGGTCCTGGAGATCAAACACGACAATGACGGCATGATGCTGACAAAGTTCACAATCGAAAGCCCGAAAGCCCAGGTGTGCCACATAGACCTGCCTTTGATTTGGGACCAGATCCCTCCCCCGATGAAGATGATGAAGCTCATGAACTACATCTCGGGGCTTGGCTTGGGAAAACGCCATCAAGGTTACCCAACAAATCATCGAGGTCAAGGAGCAGAATACCCTCCATGGCCTGGGATACATTCATACTCCCGAAGACGCTGCGGAAAATAGAAGAGCTGCACGGAAACGCTCTGCTACTAATAAAAGAGGCTTGCACGCAATCTCCGATCTTCGCCCTTACAGCTTCGACATGACCAGGTACTTCACAAAGAAAACCGTCAGTTTGAACAAAAACACAAAAAAGGGAACAGAGCTGATCAACGCCAAATAAAACTGGCTGACAACCATGGACAAGTTCCAGCAGAACCTTGCAAGATTCAGAGGCCTCAATCCAAATCCAGTCAGAAGAGCATTTCTCGATGCACCAACTATGCCGGGACCCACGACCACCACTATTCACAATGAATTCTGGTTCAGGAAAACCCGCTCTTTGGCAGAAGAACTCAAAAAACTCTATGTTAACGCCCCTGCCACCAACAAGCAGGATGAGTCTGCATTCGAACTAGCAATGCCCAAGACAAGAGCGAAAGACTCCGCAGACGATGCCTGGGATGAGCCACTACTCCACCAGCTCTTCAGTGAAGAAATCAAGGTGCCAAACCTAATCGATTTTGTTTCTAATAACTCTATAGTAGCCATGATTGGGAACGGCAGCGCGAAGCCTTTCAACCCCCGCCTCCTATCAAGCTCATTGCCACTCAATAGCTGGGCCACCTTCTCCGGACCTACTGCCAGCAAAAGGGACATGATCGAACAACCTGGTCTGACCCCTCGCGTCCTAGAGTCCAGTGTTAAAGCCCATCCTGAGTCCATTATCTTTGAATTCGAGTCTATTGAGTCATCTGATGGCCTCACGCCAGAAGATTACGAACTCATTGCCAATAATGTATTCCCGTATGCTCTTAATGAAAGTTTCGACCTTTCCGAGTATCCTCTCATTGCATCTTTAAAACTGATAAATTAACTAACACACAAACATTAAATAACGATTCACTTGATAAAGAAGCAGACGCATTAAACGAACAATACATTAAGCATATCTTTAAGCATGTTGTCAAACGAGAGAAAAATCGGACCCAAGCTGCCGAGGAGGTTTTAACCAAAGTGAATTTGGGAACTTATGAAGAGCCAAAAGAGACGCAAATCAGAATTTTCTTCACCGGCACAGAGCAAAACGCATTGACTGCACTGCTCAAAGAGTTTGTGGACGTGTTCGCTTGGTCTTACCGAGACATGCCCGGATTAGATCCAAACATAGTAGAACATCAGATTCCTTTAAATCCTGAGGCTAAGCCCATCAAGCAAAAGCTACGCCGGATCAATCCAGAATGGTCTTTACAAGTCAAGGAAGAGATCGAAAAGATGCTCCGCGTCGGCTTCATAAGGGTGATCGAGTACCCGACATGGCTATCCAACATAGTCACCGTCACCAAGGCCAATGGAAAAGTGCGCTGCTGTGTAGACTTCCGAGATCTCAACAAAGCAAGTCCCAAGGACGACTTTCCACTACCTAACATTGACATGTTGGTAGACACTACAGCCAATTTTGAAGTTAAGTCCTTTGTGGGCGGGTTTGCTGGCTACAATCAAATCAAGATGGCTGAAAAAGATCAAGAAAAAACAGCCTTCACAACCCCTTGGGAACATACTGCTACACGGTGATGCCGTTCGGACTAAAGAACGCAGGGGCTACCTACCAACGGGCAGCAACCGCCCTCTTCCACGACATGATCCACAAATAGATCGAAGTGTACGTCGATGACATGATCATCCACTCAAAGGGATCAGATGGACAACACCTCACGAACCTGAGAAAGTTCTTCAACTGCCTCCAGAAACACTCGATGAGGTTAAACCCTACCAAGTGCACATTTGGGGTCAGCCGAGGCAAAGTCTTAGGATACATGGTCACCGAGCGAAGCATCGAAGTTGATCCTCAAAAGATCAAGGCCATCATCGAAATGAGACCACCGCAAACCCCAACAGAGGTGAAAAGCCTCATGGGCCGTCTGCAGTATATCAGTCGTTACGTCAATAAGTTGACTTCCATGTGCGAGCCGATTTTCAAACTAATGACGAAAAATGCAGACATCGAATGGAACTCAGAATGCCAAGATGCCTTTGAAGAAATAAAGGTGTACCTTTTGAGTCCTCTGATCCTCTGTCCTCCCCATGAGGAGAAGCCACTTTTGCTTTACCTGACTGTGACCGACACCGCAGTCGGAGCCATGCTCTGTCAAGAAAAGAAAGAGTCACGAGTCGAGAACGCCATCTATTTCGTCAGTCGAAAGTTTCAAGGCAGCGAACTTAACTACTCAGCCCTCGAGAAAACCTACGCAGCTCTAGTGTGGGTCGTCGGAAAATTACGACACTACATGCAGTCGCACGCGGTGCACTTGGTTTCCAAAATGGACCCAGTCAAATACCTCTTTGACAAACCATCTCTGTCAATGAGGCTCGCCAAATGGTCTTTCTTCCTAGCAGAATTTGACATCAAGTACGTGAAACAAAAGTCAATCAAGGGACGGGTAATGGCCGAACAGCTGGCTGACTTCCCAACCGACGAGGCTCGAGGTCCTGAACCACAATTTCCAGACGAAGGAATCTTCGCACTTGAAAGAGAAAACCGATGGCAACTGTTCTTCGACGGAGTGGCCAACAAAAGAGGAAACTGCATAGGTATGCTCTTGGTCGACCCCAAGGACGAGCACACTCCAATTCCCATAAAGCTAAATTTTGAGGTAACCAACAATGCCGCCGAATACGAAGCCTGCGCCGCCGGACTAGAGGCCACACTTGAACGGAACGTCCAGAGGCTCGAGGTCTACGGGGACTCAGCCCTGATCATCAATCAAGTTTCCAATAGGTGGAAAACAATAGACCCAGGCTTGCAAAAGTACCACGCCTGCATGGAGGACCTCATCACATAATTCGAAGAGGGCACCTTGCACTACTTGCCAAGAGACCGAAATCGGTTTGCAGATGCCTTAGCCACTTTGGCATCACTCGTGGAAATCCCCGAGGGAAAGGCAATCAAGCCCTTCAAAGTCGGACAAAAGGAAATTCCCGCCTACTGCTCCGAGATCGAACCAGAGCCCAAGCCCATCAATGAGCCATGGTACAACCACATCTTCCAATACCTCAAAAACGGGGAGACCGCCTTCATGAACGAAGAAGGCCAACGTAAGGAAGGAGTCAAAGCTAAGAGCATCATGGCCCTAAAATGCCTCGCCTCTCACTTTGACATCCTTGGAGACATGCTATACAAAAAACGCTACTAAGGACTTCTTTTACGCTGCATCAGCCAGGAAAAAGCAAGTGAGCTCATGAACGAAGTCCACAACGGGGCTTGCGACCCCCACATGAACGCCAGAGCCCTGATGCAAATCATTCTTTGAATGGGCTACTACTGGGTCTCCATGGAGGCAGAATGCATCCACTTTGTCCGAAGCTGTGACAAGTGTCAACGGTTCTCCAACCTTAATCATCTACCTCCTCACGATCTCTACTGCATGACTACGCCCTGGCCCTTCGCCACGTGGGGAATCGACGTCATCGGGAAAATCGCTCCGCCAGGTAGCAACGGCCACGAGTTCGTCTTGGTAGCCATCGACTACTTCACAAAATGGGTCGAAGCCAAGTCCTATAAGGTGCTCACCTCCAAGAAAGTCGGACATTTCCTCAAGGAAAACATCATCTGCCGATACGACATCCCGAACGAGGTCATATCAGACAACGACTCCCATTTCGAAGGAGAATGCAATAGACTGCTGGCCGAATTCAAGGTCACACGCCACAAGTCTTCTCCCTACCGGCTACAAACGAACGGTGCCGTAGAAGCAGCAAACAAGTCCCTCGAACGGATCATTCGGGCCTTGCACTTTGGGGCTACCGAACATCAGTCAGAACAGCCACGGGAGAAACTCCATTCGCCCGGACATACGGGATGGAAGCAATACTGCCCGTTGAGTTGGAAATTCCCTCACTTCGAGTGCTGCTGGAAAACGAAATCAACAAATTTGAATGGCTCCGAAGCCGACACGACGAACTGGCTCTGCTAGACGAGCGACGACTAAAGGCCATGAACATGTCCGAACCTACCAAAGAAGAATGGCTAGAGCTTTCGACAAGAAAGTCAAGTCCCGAGACATCAGGGAAAGCGATCTGGTACTCAAAGAAAAGCCTCCCACTCGAATCAAACCACTGGGAAAATGGGAACCAACATGGATCGTCCCTTTCGTGGTGTAAGTACCCAAATCCGGATCGTCAAAATCCGTCAGAAAGTTAACCGAAATCCGTAAACTGGCCCGCTCCATAAAAGTACGACTTTCTCTGAAAAACGCAATTTCCGGCACTTTCCGGGGGCGTTTCGGACATTTTTCGGACTGTTATTTAAAAAACGGACAAAACCGGGACCCGGGAACGAACTCCCACACATTTGGTGAGTCATGGGACACGTGGCAGCCATGCCACCGCCCTCCCATCACCCTTCAATCAGAAATCAAAGGGAAAAGACTAAAATACCCCTGGTGAACAGTCTAAGTCCAGCCGGACTCCCTGTGCAAACTTTCTGAAATTGCCAGCAAGCCCCTCAAAGTTCCAAAATACCACAAAATCCTGGAAATCAGTCTAAGTCCGTCCGGACTCTTACTGCATTTTTCACCCTATAAATAGGAGGGCTGTCAAAGCCAAAACAACAACAAATTTACTCCAAAAAATCACTTCACCCACGGCCCAAACTGAGTTTCACCCCTCCCGAGCTCCCGTTTTGTCTTGATTCGCATGAAACTTCCATATTTCGATCAAATATGCCCCTCACCACTCCGAAACACCGTTCCAAACCAATTTCCGTATCCCGTATACACCTCCCGAGCCAAAGGAGTCGACCCTAGCCATAGGTATAACTCCCTCTCTCTAATCTCTCATTTCGTCTTGGTTTACGCGCCAGTCGCTACAACCGTTTCGAACCACGTTATTGAAATGTAGACGCCTCCGTCTAACGGGGTCCGATACGTTTTAGCCCCTCGATCCTCTTCTCTTCCTGTAAGAGAAGTAATCACGGGTTAAAACGGGCATTCCGACCCCGTTCCGTTTACTTTTTATGTCATTTACCATTCCGAATCGATCGATCCGTCGATCGTCATTTACTTTCTGTCATTTACAATTCCGAGCCGTTTTGGCTCGTTGATCGTCATTTACAATTTCGAGCCGTTTTGGCTCATTGATCGTCATTTATGATTCCGGATCGTTTGATTCCGTTGATACTGGTTTAAGTACTGTCATTTACAAAGTCCGACCCGTTTGGATCGTGATAGTATTTACTTTTCAAAGTCCGAGTCGCAACCCGATTCGTTGATTGCATATCATTTAATATGCTTTTTCCTGTAAAAATCGTTAACAATGTAATGCCCGGTTCAAAACCGGAGTTCGTCCATCGAACTCTCTTTCAAAAAACGCGTGAAATGACGTTTGGCATCCGAACGCTCATCTTCAAACTAAAAGCTGCCATTTGACACTCAAAATCATTTAATACGCTTTTTCCCGTAAAAATCGTTAACAATGACTCGCCCGGTTCAAAATCGGAGTTCGTCCTACGAACTCTCTTTCAAAAAGCTCAAAATCGACGTTTGCCACGCGAACGCTCATTTCCATCTCAAAACCGACGTTTGTCATTCAAACGCTCGTCTTTTCAAACAAAGTCACCTAATCAACGTTTGACATTCAAACCAAGATTAAGATTGTCATTCAAGCCCCCCATTTCAAAATGCAAACACACACACACACGCACACGTTTTCGAGAAAGGTAGAAAGACTCGTCATACGAGGCATTTCGGGTGATCTCATAATACTCTTCCCGAAACGTAACGTGACCTCCGAACCTAACAATCTCTGGTACTCAAAGCTTTTTACTCATTTTTGCTACCAATAAAAATGACCCCCGTTTTCAAAGCCTTTTCCTAAGTTTTTGCTACCAATAAAAACGACACTATTTTCACTAAAGCCGTTTCTCAACATTTTGCGCTCAAAATACAAAAACCGCGTGGCGACTCCTCTCACTTCCCCTAAAGAGAAAGCGAGGTCTCAGACACCAACCCCCCGCGAAAGACAACCGCCTTTCCGCGTCCGCGCGAAATTCCGAGTAATTTCAGTTGGCGACTCCGCTGGAGAATCCGATACTTTTTTCAAAACTGCCGTTGTTTTCTAAAAAGCCTTCCGTGGGTCAAACTTTCGTTTACCCTTCCTCGTTTTCGTGTGCGTGTGTTACTTTAAACCTCGAACGGTTTTTTCAAAGGCATTACATTGTCGTCTTTTCAAAAGCATACCATGTTTGTGCATCCCCATTCATGTTTGATTTTCATGCTATCTTTTGAACTGCGCATCAAAATTCTTTAAGACACATTCTGAAAAATCTCTGTTTTACTCAGAAAAAAAAAGAATTTTAGAGACCGCACACTACTCGTACTTGCTGCCTCGGTACACCGCACTTCACGTGCACTTGCTGCCTCGAAACACTGCACACTACAACCCGTAACCCGGGATGGCCATATCAGTTGCACCCCGATTGGCCTGCCAGATGCCTTTCGGGGGCGCACGGGGTCGTCCCAAACATCCCATCCTAGCCCGTGTAAGCCATGCACTCTTTGTGTCACACTTTGTCCAAGACCCCGGTTGGTTTTTGGCTTAGCTCGTGTCATAAAGCCTAAGTGTATGTTTTTTACGTCGGGTCCCGCCCCGAGTCAAGCTCGAGAGGTTGAGACCGAAGGTCGTTCCCGACCCGAAGTCTTGATCTTTTCAGCCTTGACTTTGACGCGGAGCTCTGCCAAAAAATATACCCGAAGGTTCAATGTGACGCCGTGTCACCAAACCCTCGCCGTATGCACCGTGCCAGCCACAACTTGGCCAACGCCAAAAGCTAAGGTCCCTCGCGCAAGCGAGTCAGGAGAGGTCATGCCAAAATTTTGGCACGATCCCCGCCTTAACTTAAGGACGTTGACTTTGACTGTGGCCCGTGCGTCACATACGTTGAAAGTTTGCGTGATCAGCTTGCCTTAAGTTTACTTTTTCCTTCGTCGGTGGAACTCGCTTGCCTTATAAGACCTCGCTTGGGATAGTCCGTCCCGAGAAAGATGATCTACAAATGGAAACGAGGGGCTTATATGCGTAGTGACGAGATCCACTGATTAGAGCTCTAGGATTAGTTGCGAAAAAGAAGACTCGCTCTTTTCCAACCGATTAGGACTCTGAGAAAACACGCTTTAAGTAAACATTAATCGGTAAATGCACATTGCACAAGCCCGAAACCTTGAGCCAAATACCCTTTTCCGAAGACTAAACCCTTCCTTTCATTCCCTGCAGCGAGCAGAAAGTGGTTCAGATTTCCGGGTCAGCGCCTCACCAGAATCACCGTTACGGCAACGTCAGACAGTTCTTCGGTTCCCTCAGTTCCTCATCCAAAATTTCCGACATGTCTAGCTCACCGAGAAATCGTGACGGGACGGACCCCCGCCACCGGTAATGTATATGACTTTGGAAGAAGCCATCCGGGCTTGTGAGGTTCACAAGAGGCAGAAAGAAGATCGCTGAATTTCGTGGTACGGCTTCGAATGAGCGAGGTATAGCATCTATCCCCGCCGAGACGGTACTTTTGTCCTGGTCGAGGATGACGATTCCCGAAACCGATTCACCAAACCTTCAACCAGGTTCCTCCCCGCCAACATACGGATGACTTCTAACCAAGGAAACAAAAATGACCTAGGCTCCACATTGCCACCTCTCAGGGCAACCTGGTGTATATGGCCAGCCCAGTGCTAACCTCATCACTCAATACCACTAGCGCACTGGACCATCTCGAGGATGCAAATATCCTCAATACCCTCCCGGGTTCATCCCGTTGCCTATACACGAATCCCTAAACACCGGGGACAAACCCTGATACAGGTTCGAAAGGCCCCCATATATCCGCATATATCAAGCCTTCCACCTCCAATCACTACCGCTCACGTGGTAGCACCTGCGCCGAGCCTCAAAGTCCATCCACTGGACCCAACCTTAGCCTGGATGGTCGAACGGATGAAAGACACGAAAGCCACCATGAGCGGCTCAAAGCAGAAACGCCAAATCCACGGATCCCGGAATGGTCACGCCTCTCCCGCCCAAGTTCGGAATCTGGGAGATGGACCGATTCGACGGAATCGAAAGTCCTCAAACGCATGTCGACACCTACGTTCTCGGCATGAGAGCGAAAGGAGCAACCCTCCGGCCAAATGGCCGACCACTTCCAAAGATACGCTCAAAAGTTCGGCTACGCTGGTTTCGAGGGTCAAGCCTGCGGATTGCCACACAGGATCGGATCGACGCAACATCTTCCCGGAACGGTACCGATCCAACTTAGAGTGGGAGGCGAGTCGCGAGGACTTAATCACCACCGAGCGTAAAGCGGACGAAAGCGTCGGAGAATTCTACAAGAGGTGGAGTGGAAACTCTCCGAGATCATGGAGCCAATCTCCAAGGATGAACAGATGCGGATCTTCAAGTCCCGCTTAAGACCGTCCATCGAGAACTCTCATCGGTCACCATTTCTTCCTGCATCTCCGAGCCATGGTCAATGCCGGCTCACGGTTCGAGAAGGATCTCAAGGAAAAGTTGGCTACCGTACGCCCATACGATACCGCCGCCAGCTGCATTCAATTCTGCACCGGCCCCCGACAAGGGGAAAGATACGTCTGTCAACTACATCCATCAGGGACAGCAATCGGGCAATAGAAACCCAGTCCCACAAAGCAACAACTCTACTCAGAAGAAGCCTGCCATACACTTCGACAAGTTGGACATGCCGCTGAGCAAGATGCTGGAAGGG
Organism: Adenophora triphylla var. japonica; assembly: GCA_022495995.1. NCBI lineage: Eukaryota > Viridiplantae > Streptophyta > Magnoliopsida > Asterales > Campanulaceae > Adenophora > Adenophora triphylla. The sequence continues at coordinate 92,588 of JAFEMH010006653.1, forward strand.
TTAATCAAGGAAGGTCTCCTTAAAACCGTTGCCAATTACAAACCCAAGAATCCCGTAGTCAACGCTGACAAGAGCAAGTACTGCGCCTTCCATCAGTATCACGGCCATACCACTGACAACTGCGTGGGATTACGATACGAAATCCAGAACTTGATAGAAGAAGGCAAGTTGGAGCGCCCCTGTGGGCCCAATACAGTCGGAAACCCTTTTTCGAACAACAATAACAGTGTGAATTCCATTGAGTGGGTGCCTAAGAGGATTGCCGCAGAGCCAGTTTCTCCGCCTCTTCCAGCCGGGTCCTCCTCTAATGTCCACATCAGCTACGATGTTTGTGACTGCTCCGCCTGCCTGGAGTACGAGTCCCAAGACATGGTCCTGAGCAATCCTCCGAGAAAACAGAAGAAGAAATCCTCTCAACAGTATACCGAGAGAAAGATACGAAGCCGAGACACCAAAGGTGGGTACACTTGAGAGCCATCCGAGAAGTTCGAATACTACGTACTCTACTCCAGCCCTCCTTCCTCCGTGCCATGCACTCTTTAGAGCGCATAAGGGTGGGAAAGCCGAAAAGTCCCGCTGAAACCGTAATTCAGACCCTGTGGCTCCTAATACCTCGCATCTTGGTAATCTTATCGCGCCGAAGCCTAACCCCTCGCGGGATCAGCCAAGGTTCAATTTGTCCAGCTTCCGAGCACGGACAGGCAAAGGAAGATCAAAGTCAGCTTGGCACTCGCACTCGATCAACGTGCTAACCAAGGGTGGCAACCACCACAAACAGCCTCAACGCAATCCCGAGGCTCCAGCAAAGGCTTTACCTCGCAAGAGGAAGACAGGAAATGGATGGCTTAATGACTCTCCTTCTCCGGATAGAGACGAGATCTACGATTCCCGACTGTATGGCAGTATGATCACGTTCTGTGATGAAGACCTACCGAGAGATGCCTCGGGGCACAACGAAGCTCTGTACATCACTCTCAAGCTCAATACCATATCACTCCCCGGAGTATTGGTGGATAACGGGTCAGTCGTTAACGTCCTCCCTCTCAGCATGATGCGAGCCCTGCGCATCAACGAAAGCCATCTAATTCCGTCAACCCGGACTATTAAGGCCTACGATAGCACGTCTCGTCCCATCCTGGGGATGGTGACTTTGGAACTCTGGTTCGAAACCCAAATGGTGCCAGCAAAATTCCACGTGATGGACATTCCATCCGAGTTCACAGCTCTTTTGGGACGCCCTTGGCTGCATCACATGAAAGCTATAGCCTCCACTCTCCATCAATGCGTCAAGTTCATTAACCGTCAGGGAGATCTTGAAGTCATTAGAGGGGACAGTTTTCTCATTGGAAACGGCGGCCGAGACAAAAGCCTACAGCGTGCCCGCAGTCACCTGGCTACCTCCTTCAAACCAACCAAGGGACTATCGGGGCAAATCTCATCGTAATCCTCGTAGTCCTGGTGGTGCTAACTATGTCAACGTACTCGAGCAAAGTGCACTCGAGCGGTCCGATACATCAAGTTCAACTGTCGTTTCCAACATTTGGAGGCAGATTGGAAAGAAACACTGAGCATCGCCATGATGCGGGCACACAAACCCCCTGTCTCCAATTGGAGATTCGTCAGCATTCTTCAAGCCAACTCTCTGGCCTCGCCAGGCGAAGAGATTTTCGTGATAAAGGTTAACAAGCACCGTCATTCTCGGGATGAATGCATGGAAATCGTATGGGATGTCCTCCATGAGGAACTACCCGCTGCACCCCTCTTCTCCAATGAAGGGCATGATGTTTTCCTAGCAGCTCCAGCAACGCACCCGAACACGATACGTCCCTACGTTTGGGTTGAGCCATCAAATGATGACAAATTAGGACTCTCCGGAGTTGAGGACGCGGCAGACCCGCGGGCAGACCTCTGCATTCACATGCTCAGTTTCGAGGACGACACCCGTTCTGATCAGGTCACCTATGACCAAGGCTCCAATACCATGGAAATTGTCAAGCTCAACGTCCAAGACAGCGGTTATCCGATAATTGGAAGCAACCGGTTGACACGATAAAGAATCCTCTCGATCAAGTGATCGACGATGAATTCGTCAACATCATCTATTCCGTATATCCCGATGATACCAAGGATCCGGTCCTTATCGTCGATTCTCGCAATGCCAAAGTCACCTCTCGACGACCGCCTCGCTTCATGCTAAACGAGACCCCGGCCAAGCGAGCTCGTAGCTCATCATTACTTCCGAGTACCAGCCCTGCCGGCAACCGGCCCGTGCCATCAGTCAAGCTTATACCCTCAAGCGCCGCCAAGGCCAAGGGCAACAACGAAGGAGACAAAGCTCCTCACCCCGCTACGAGTCGATCAACTCGGGAACGCTTCCTAAGCAGCCACCCCAAAACATCTCGTGAAGGTCTTCCCCGCAAGACGTAGTCGCCTTCCGACGTCGGAAACGACCACCTCAAAGATCAACATGCTTCAGCTTGATTCGTCCCAGCCGTCACGCGCCCCGAATTCAAACATCCCGCGCAAACCGCTAGCTCGATAGACTTGGCGATCGAGCGAGATCACGAGACCGGCCAACATTGCGTAATTCAACACCCCCGTGGGTCAATCAAGTATATGGGCAAATTTCTTGGTAATCGAGATCAAGGAAGGCCGCATGGAATGTCCTAGCCCGACTTCCTTCGTTAACGTAATCCAAGTGTTTCCGCCATTCGCGATTTGGATGTGATCACAAGCTCGGACACTAGTCGACTGGCGCGCACCTACGGAGACCGTTTAGCTCTCGCAAGGAAAGCCCTCATGGAACTAGCCGCTCAAGAAAGCCGTCTTTGGGACGAAGACCAAGCTCGAAGGACCTACAGTGGACAAAGCCCTTAAAGTGTCACAAGCCTTCAAACGTAAAGCTAGAGGCCACTTCTAGACCGCCGACCTCGGGGTTTTGCTCACGGCAACTTCCTCGACTACCGTCGTTCTCATCCAATCCCCTCTGCCACACGAGGGTGGTCAACGGTCCCGATGACCTAGGAGATGGAACGGCACAGCAGACCAAATCCCAGCGCCTTCCTCCCCGAGGAAAGCAAGTTCTCTGTGAAAGCGACGACGAAGACAATGAAACCATTCTCTTCCAAGCCGGGCATGAGGTCAACAAAATCGGACTCCCAAGGGTCCTGGGAGGATGAAGGCGGATCATTTCCGCGCTCAAATTGAAAGGCCAACTCAGGGAGGAAGGTCTATTTAAAAACAAGAGGAAGATGGAAATTCGTCTCGAGCAACTACTCAGGGAAATTCCACAGACCGCGGCATTCGTTTACAGAAACGATCAACTAGGACAGCAACCAGTCACATGGGCAAATTTTCGGGAAGCCGTGTACTCACCTTCCGACATACACGCCACTCAGATAAAGCAGAAAGGAAAGCTCTCCCCGATGGAAGTTTACCTAGACTGCCGCACGCAGTTCAAAGAAGCACTGGCTATCCTCACATGGGAGGAAACGCAGGCACTGACTCTCGACGCAGGCTCCGCTGCAAGAAAGTTGATCTGGGCCAAGAGTGGAGGAAAATTAGCAAACCATGAGTATCGCTGCACCCAACCTCCGTAATGCCCCGAGTATGCTCACAGAAGAAGGAAAGGAGTGCGGTATATCGTGAAGAGATCAAGGAGACTGCTCGCTTGAGCCAAGAACTCTCCAAACTCCCCTGAGGGTCAAGAACGCACGTCGCCAGTGCCCACTGTTGTGCACTGACGTTCTAACACTGCGGCAATCCGTAAACTACCTCCCGCCGAGGCACCCAAGCCGCATCCCGACGTAATCCGTCAAGCCGCCGAAGCTCCCCGAATACATCTACAATCAATGAGCCGAGGGAAGACATATGGCTCCTATGCTACGAGGAATCCTCCTCTAACTATGGCTCAACTCGAGCGGCCTGCTCGTAAGGGACCAAACCTCGATGTTAGTGTTCTAACCCGATCGTGTCAAATCCATGCATTACCACCTAAGGCCACCAAAAAGCCGACTGAGCGTAACCGCAACCTGGGCCTCGCCCGAAGACGCAAGTTCCGTGAAAGAGGACCCAATCCTCACTACCAAGCGCTGTGCGAACATTTCCCTTTGGTCCTCGCTCACGTCTTCATATCCTCACAAGCTCAAGCTAGAGGAAAGCTCGGCCCGTACCATGGTCCCCGTGGACGCAACCCTGCACGGTCATTCGTATGATCGGCAACATCCACTATGGCAACATTATCACCTTCACGTATTTGGACCTTCCAAAATTTGGGGCCGATCACAATGAGCCGCTTCTACATCACAGCCAAATTGACGAGCGCCGCCTTCTCCGCGTGTTGGTAGACGGAGGTTCCGAATGAATGTCTTGCCCGCCAAGATGATGGACTCCGCTTGACATCAAGCCCACAGACCAAGCCTTCACCACACCGTCAAGGCCTATGACTCTACTTCCCGTACAGCCATTCTGGGTTGCTACTCTTAATATATGGTTCGACAAGCGGATGATCCCCACCGAATTTCAAGTGTTCGACATTCCAATCACTTTTACAGCCCATCCTGGGGCGTCCCCGTCGCATCAAATCAATGGCGTGGCATCCACCCTTCATCGGGCCTCAAGTTCATGCAAGGCAACGAGCTAACCACAGCCTACGGCGACGTGGTCACCACCGAGGGGACCAAAGACCAACGACATTCCAAGTTGTTAGAAATCAAGCATAGTGACGACATGGCATTAATCGGATTCACTCGAGACCTCCAAGATCCAAATATGCAACGTGGACCTTCCACTATCTCACGACAAGATTCTCCCGCCACGAAGATGATGAAACGCATGAACTTCATCCCAGATCAGGGCTCGCAAAAGGTTACAGGCGCATCAAGTCATCGAAGTCAAGGACCACACCACGGTCCAGGTGGGCTTCGCTACGTGCCAACACCGCCGACATCAAGGGAGAACAAAAGGCTCGCCCGCACCAAGGCAAAGCAGCCCGCAAAAGGGGAACCTCCGACGATACACCCAATCTCCGACCTACGCTTTCGACCTCGCTCATTACTTCACCAAGGGAACCAACAGCAGAACCGAGGGGACCGACAAGGGAATCGGCAACAGCCAGAATCGAGGGGACCGAGGAGGGAACCAACAGCCAGAACCGAGGGGACCGACAACGGAACCGACAGTAGAACCGAGGGGACCGACAAAGGGAACCGATGAAGATGAGAAAGAAGCAGGATAGTCGCACCGAGACTACGTAAAGGATGGAACAGCCTAGCACGGGACCTCAAGCGTTTCGTAGGACTCAAGGCTAATCCGATTAGGGAGCGTTCCTCGACATCATCTTCTCTACCTGACCAACCGCCACCACAATCCAAAGATGAGTACACATTCAATGGAATCCTTGCATTTGGAAGAGCAACTCAAGGTACTCTCCACGGAAACAGATTGTTCGGATCACCGCCGAGGCCACATTCGAGACAAGAACTCCAAAGCAAAAGGAACCGTAATTCATAGAAGACGCTCTCAAATGGACCAAACTTCTACAGTAGTCTTTTTGAAGAAGTCATGGAGGTGCCGAACCCGATTGACCTAGGCTCCGAAAACAAAGATGATTGCCATGATTGGGACAAGAAGCCAAGCCTCTCGATCCCCGAACCCTCATCAAGCATCCAAAGAATGCCACCGAAGAATTGGGTAACTTTCACCTGACTCAAGGGCAAGCTAGACAAATGGAAGACAAGCCGGGCCCGCACCCACATCTCCCTAAACCCGGTCTCAAACCCTTCGAGCCGCCTCCTGTAAAGTCCAGCCTTCCGAGTCGTCCAACGGCCTTACGCCGAAGACTATGATAATGTAGCCAACCATGTATCTCCGTTCGTTTAATGAAAAGTCTCGACCTTTCTGAGTATCCTCTCATTGCCACTTTAACAACCGATAAGTTAACAAACAACTTAAAAGACGTTAATAACTCAATTGATAAAGAAGGCGTATACATTAAATGAACAATACATTAAAGAAGTTCTCGAGCGTGTAGTTGACCAAGAGGGACAACCGGGCCTAAGCCGCCGAAGAGGTTATGACCAAAGCGAACTCGGGGTCACCGCAAGAGCCTAAAGAGACACAAGGGCGCTTTTCGCCGATGCAGTAAAAGAAGCCCCGATAAGCCTCCTCCGGAGTATGTTGACGTGTTCGCCCGGTCATACCAGACATGCCAGACTCGATCCCTCGATCGTGGAGCACAAAATTCCCCCGGATCCCGAATCCAAGCCTCGTCAAACGTAAGCCGCGCAAGATCAAGCCGTAGTGGTCTTTGCAAGTAAAAGAAGAGATTGAGAAAATGCTCCGAGTTGGTTTCATCGTAGTGATTGAGTACCCGACTTGGCTCTCCAACATCGTGACGATCACCAAGGCCAATGGAAAGGTCGATGTCGTGTAGATTTTCGGGATCTCAACAAGGCCACTCTCTAAAGATGATTTCCCACCGCCTAACATCGACATGCCGGTCGACACCACGGCAAATTTCGAAGTGAAGTCCTTCGTGGACGGGTTCGCCGGATACAACCAGATCAAGATGTCCGAGGAGGATCAAGCCAAGATCGCTTTCACTACTCCGTGGGGACATACCGCTACACGGCCATGCCGTTCGGGTTCCAAGAACGCCGGGCTACTTACTGGCCGCAAATGTACTTCTTCCATGACATGATTCACAAAGAAATCGAAGTGTATGTCGACGACATGATCATCCACTCCAGGATCGACATGCAACACATGACAGATTCGAGGAAGTTCTTCAACAGACTGTAAAACACTCCATGAGATTGAACTCTGCGAAGTGCACCTTCGGCGTCCAAGCGCGGCAAGGTACCGGGGTACATGGTTACGTAAAGGGGTATCGGCCGATCCCAAGAAAATCAAGGCCATCATCGACATGAAGCCGCCGTACATTGACAAGTGAAAAGCTTCATGGGAAGACTTCAAGACATCGGGCCGCTTCATCAACCAGCTTGACATCTTCTCGCGAGCCCATGTTCAAACCGATGAAAAAGAATGCCGACATCAACTGGGACTCCGAGTGCCGCACAGCCTTTCGAGAAAATCAAGACCTACTTGGTGAATCCCCAATCCCGTGCCCGCCACATGAAGACAAGCCACTACTCCCGTATCCGACAAAGAATGTACACGTCAATCTGAGCAATGTTGGCACAAGAACAAAGATTCCAAAGTTGAGCATGCAATCTACTTCGTAGAAGCTTCAAGGAAGTGAACTCAAATACTCAAAGATTAGAGAAAACTTGTACCGCCTTGGTATGGGTAGTCGGGAAACCGAAACACTACATGCGCCACATTAAGTGCTCCCGGTCTCCAAAATGGACCCCGTCCGATATCTCTTTGACAAGCCATCCCCACAATGCGACTAGCCAAGTGGTCATTCTTCCCGGCCGAAGTTCGACATCAAGTACATGGTCGAAAATCAACAAAGGGCGTAGTCATGGCGCATCACCGGCCGACTTCCCGAGCAATGAACCTAAAGGTCCCGATCCGCAGCTTCCTGGACGACGGAATCTTTTCACTCGACAACAAGAAACCGCTGGCAACTCTTCTTCGATGGGGCATCCAACAAGAAGGGGAATGGTATTGGAATGCTCCTTGTCGATCCCAAGGACGAGCATACCCCCATAACCATCAAGTTGAATTTTGAAACAACCAACAATGCAAATAGAATACGGTTTCGTACAGCAGGTCGTGAAGCCGCCTCGAGCGCAACATCTCGTAACCGGATGTATATGGAGACTCAAAGATTGATCATCAATCAAGTGTCCAACAAATGGAAGACGGTAGATTCTCGCCTCCGTAAGTACCACGCGTACATGGAGGAGCTCATTGCTCGCTCAAGGACATCTCTTTTCACTATTTGCCAAGAGATAGGAAACCGCTCGCATGCCCCGGCAACCTCGCCTCTTGTCGAAATTCCCGATGGAAAAGCAAGAAACCCCTCGAATAGGCAGACGGGAAACACCCGCCTATTGCCGTGAGATCGAAATGAAAAAGAAACGATCGACGAACCCCGGTACAATCAAATTTACCAAGACTTCCAAAACGGAGAAGCTTCCTTCACCAATGAAGATGGAAAATACAAAGAAGGGATCAAAGCCAAAACATGATGGCATTAAAACGCCCGGCATCCCATTTCGTCATTCCTCGGGGGTATGTTGTACAAGAAGCGCCACCAAGGGCCACTCCTTCTGTGTAAACAAAGAAAAAGCCGCCGAGCTAATGAACGAAGTTCACAACGGAACCCGCGGTCCGCACATGAACGCCCGAGCATTGACACGCATCATTCTCCGTATGGGATACTATTGGATATCGATGGAAACAGATCGCATCCAGCTTCGTCCGAAGCCGCGACAAATGTCAACCGTTCTCCAACCTCAATCACATCCCTCCTCACGAACTCTATTGCATGACTACGCCATGGCCTTTCGCCACATGGGGAATCGACGTCATCTGCAAGATCACTCCACCAGGGAGCAATGGTCACGAGTTCATTCTAGTCGCAGTCGACTACTTCACCAAATGGGTAGAAGCCAGATCGTACAAGGTACTGAATTCTAAGAAGGTGGCCGAGTTCATCCGAGAGAACATCATGTGTCGGTACGGAGTGCCCAACGAGATCATCTCCGACAATGGGGCCCACTTCAAAGGAGATTGTGACCAACTGTCGACATAATTTAGAGTCACGCATCACAAGTCTTCTCCTTACAGACCACAAACCAATGGTGCAGTAGAGGCAGCCAACAAGACTCTCGCCATGATAATCAGGAAGATGACCACCAGAGGTCGGGACTGGCCCGAAAAGCTACATTTAGCCTTCTGGGGATATCGAACATCAGTCAGAACTGCCACAGGGGAGACTCCGTTCGCACTCACCTACGGAATGGAAGCGATGTTACCTGTGGAATTGGAAATTCCATCCCTCCGAGTCCTCTTGGAAAACGGGATCAATGAAGTCGAATGGCTACAAAGCCGTCATGACGAACTTGCTCTACTCGACGAGCGCATTGAAAGCCATGGAACACACTCGAGCCTACCAGAGCGTAATGGCCCGAGCATTCGATAAGAAAGTCAAGATCCGAGACATCGTAGAAGGCGACTTGGTGCTAAAGGAAAAGCCTCCTACGCAAACTAATCCCCTCGCAAAGTGGGAGCCTACCTCGGATAGGACCGTTCGTGGTACAAAGAATCTTCTCCTGAGGAGCCATGAAGTTAGCGTATTTGGACGGAACCCTTTCGTTAACCCCGTGAACGGAAGCAAGCTCCGCAGATACTTCGTTTGAGGAAGAGCACGAGTCAACTTTCCTTCCCCATACACCGTCCTTTCAAGAAAATTAAAGTGCTAAAAGAGTAATACCCAACCTGATACATTCCCGCTAATGATCCAGTAAAAATAAGGTCGCACTTCTTTTGTCTTTGTTTTTCTCAAAATCACCTAAAAGTGTCGAACTACGGTGACCCGAGCCCCTTAGTCCAATTGTAAAAGGGGAACGTAGGCACTCATCATTGGTTCGGTCTAAAAACAAAAAAATACAATAAGCATCAATTGCTTGTGTTTCGAAAACTCTTTTCATTTAACCTACAAATTCATAACGGTTAAAACAATCTTTGATGAGTCCAAGCACGGTCAACTCTTGACTCGCTACACGCTAGCAAAACTACAATAAAACATTAATCGCTTAATGTGTCCGCAATGACAATGGGTGGATACTCGACAAAGAAGGTCAACCTAGTTTCCCGTACTTGGTCCTTCATCCTTCTTCCCCTTCCCTTTCCCACGACGAGTGTTCTTCACCTTCACAGAAATATTCCGTAGTCCTTCTACCTCGGCTCGTGGACCCTTCCCGATGCCTCCGTCAACCCCCGTGGCCGTCAACGCAGCCTCTTTCTCTAGCTCTATCTCGAGCCGCCTCGCTTCGAGCCATCATAACCGTGCTTTGATTGGCTCTCCCGACGCATTGGCCTCATAGTCGCCCATGGCATTCCCTGGGCCTGATTCCCGAGGGTTAGCCCCCGCTCAGCTCCTCTCAAGGTCGAGCCGTCTGTGTGATCGCACCCAACACTCACTCCGTCTCCACAAGATAGACATCTCGTGTCTCCCCTATACACTCTTCGTACTGGCTTCGTATATCGCCGACAGTAACAAAGGCTCCCTCTTCGGTGAAGGAGAACCCCGGGCAGAAAGGACGTGTATTGCCACCACCGTGTGAGCAAAGCAATAGCATCGAAGGATCTTCCATCGCCAGAGATCCCACCTCAAAGGTAGCAAAGATAACTCAAACCCGTCAATGGCACCTCGCTCCACTGCATTGTCGCAGTAACCAACGATGGAATGTAGAAAGACGTCTCGAGACAGCCCCGCACTCGACAACCAATGCACCCTCCCGAGTGGTCCGACAAGTCTCAGAATCTCCAGCTGGGAACCCACCATCGCAAGTGATGCGTGCAAAGTCTCGGCCATCCAGAGCTCCAACTCACTCGATTGCCCCCTATCACCAGAGGACGCCGAGAGAAGGACCAAGCGTCACAAGACATTGGCACCTCAGCATCATCTCAGCCTCTCCTCAACCACGGTAAGCATAGCGGGACTCCCTCCCCACATGTATCGGCTACGGCCGCCATCCGGCCTATGCCTGTGAACGTCTCGCCCAAGACCAACGGCACGATGTCTCTCCCGCTCCGGCAAGACCGCTCACCAGTCCAAGACACTATGATGGCACACACCTGCAGACGTGAATGTGAACAAAGTAGCAATCGCGCACAGAGCAAATGCGCCCCACGCAAAGACGCTCCTCGCCCTCCGGCAAATCTTTGGGCAGCCCCGAAATGTCGACATAATCGCATCCAATACGCATCCCGTATGCTTCCAAATGAGATACCAAGCAGAGACACTAGCTTCTCAACAGCTGCCATGCCACCAAGATACGGAAGAACTAGCCGTTCCGTCTCAGTCCTCCTGCACGGCCCGGAAATCTTCAAACGTAGGAGTGATTTCGTTGTACGAAAAGCTTTACACATTCCTCCGTACGTCCTGTAAGCGACGCGGCTCTCAAAAGATCCCAATCTGGCATGAGCTCCTTCAAAGCCCAAACAGATTTCATCCCGTAACAGCCTTCGAAAAACCCCTTGTTCTGCCTCGTGTGGTTCCGTACCCACGAATGAAAATTTTCCAAGTAACGCTCTTGCATCCGAGACGATAGCTTAGGAAAGGGAGCCATGACATAAAGTGAAGGAAACCTAAGAAATTTTAGAGAATTCAGCTAACTGATCAAAAGCAATGCGCAGTTCTTAACAAATTGCAAAGCTGAAACTGCAATTTAAAGAATCTGGAAATTCACTTTTAGTCCGGGCGGACTCCCTCTCAGCTGACTTGGTCAACTCTCGCAGCCTACCGCTTCCCGAATTGGAAACAATTCCAAACAACTCCCTATTCATGCCTTTATAAAACCCGCGTGCTCCCCTCGGTTTTAATTAACCAAAGCCAACACCTCTTCCGCCCCTGGCTCGTGCAACAAAGGCAAATAATTAATAATCGCGCATATAGGCTTAATTTTTGACCCGTTCAATTTTTAATGCATGTTTCATTTTGTTTATTTTTGATCAACCTACTTGCTTATTTGTCGAAAATAAAAAGAAGGTAATCATTAAATAGATGCGCGAAATACAGGTTCCGCCCCACGGGCGCCTTTTCAAATACAAGCCAAATCAAATCGTTCCTGCATTTATACATACAAAAAAAAAAGTAGTAAAGGAAGGACTACTCCGAATCCTGCTCATCATCTGAGCACTCGACGCACTGCTCCGCCGCTGCCGGATCCGTCGCAAACAAGAAGTCGCCAAATTCCTCCAGGCAAGAATACGCAAAAGGCCTCCTCGGCGTCTGCGAACTCGAAGACTCTCCCCTCTTGTGCCCCGAGTGCGAAGGAGGATAAATCCAAACCCAGCCGTTCCGCCCGCGAACTGGCCAAATCCCTGTACAAAGTCCTCCCCACCAGCCGTGGGAGCAGGCGAACCTCTCGGCCTAGACGGCCTCGGCTCACGGACATCCACGCTCCTCCGGGAATTGCACTGTATGAACGCCACGAGCCTCCTAGCGTAGGCGGCCCACCCGTCCACCAGCCTCATAGCGTCATTATACGTACGGCCAGACACCTGCGAACCAGGAAGGTCATCAAGACGAGCGTAGTACACATGCAACATTTGCGTAATGCTACTATCAAATGCGTAAAATCAAAAAGTGCTCACCGAAGCATTGGGGTCAACCCTGTACCGTGGCCTCGGCTCATTCGGAATCGGAATCACCAGCCGCCTGCGTGAACCATCCAGCCCCTCGTACGCCAGCCTAGCGCGTGGGAGTGGGAGATCTCGGGGATATCCAGGGCCATCGCCCTCCCTGTGCTGCACCTGTGGGCTCCTCAGCCTCATCTTCAAGAAAGTCTCATAGTCGTCCCCCGCTATGATGTACTCGATATAGAACGCGCCCTGTCTATACCTCTCCAACTCCTCCATCGGCATCTCTAGAGGATGCTGCATGTGCATAGGAGGATCCACCGACACCAACGGAATGGACCCCGGGCCATGCTGACGGGTCACTCTCTCCCCCAGATACATAGCGTCGCAATGAAGTCCCACCAGGAGCTTCCTCCGCCGCGTCACCTCGCTAGCAACCTGAACCACGCCCATGTGGAACCAACTCCACCAGGTCAGCAGGATCCTCTCAGAGAACTCCCGGTCCAGGGCCTGGGACACCTCCTCGTATGACACCCGAGTACCCACTCTCGATGAGACCGCCTTCATCGTTTTCTTCTGCCAAACCAGCATGGCAGGGAACAGGGGTCGATACGCCTCCCTAATGTCCCACTCCCCGCGGACTCGAACACCTCATAGCACCGCACTGCCAAGCAAATGGAAAGTTATGTCACCATGAGCGTATACATACGAGTATATAAAAGAGACAAGGAAGAGAAAAAGACGTGAACTTACATCCAAGACAAAGTGTGAAGGGCTCAGTGGAGTTCTCCTCTTCTCGCGAGAACTCCGTCCAAGGCATGATAGAGCTCGGCCACCCAGCCTCCCCCATGCGAACCCCTCACGGCGCCCAAGTCTGCCGACCCGAGCAGAGGGAAGTGACAGGATGTGTCAGAAGTCGGGAACAAAGTCGCTGACAACGCGAACCAAATGAACCCTCGAGCCAGGCGCTCCGCGGTCATCCTCAAAGATCCAGCCAAATAATCTGCAATACCCGTCTGCAGATGCACCTCCATCGGCCTGTATCGAATACCTAAGTCCCTGGCATCGGTAATATCAAAACCCAAACAGCCTCGCATAACCGCTTCCGGTATACCCATCAATCCACACCAGCGTGTTGCCATAGGTCGGCAACCCAATGATAGCAGCAAAGTCAGTGGGAGTCACCGTCACCTCCCCATCTCGAAATGAAAAGTGTGGGTCGTATCCCACCAATACTCGCCGTAGCTACGTACATGGACTGGCTCCTCGGCGTCGCAGCCTATCGCAGCCTACCGCACCGATAAACCCACCAATCCGAGTCAAGCACCGCCCGCCGTGACTCCTCTCTCCTCTCGAGCCACGTCCGGAAGACCTCCCACAACGCCGCACCGCCTCGAAGGCACCCCCGACTCTTCGATTGTGGGTATCAACCGTCCTCGCCCCCGCAGTGAACAAGACAATAACAACATCAACAGAATGCACGAACGCATGTCAGAATGATGCAATGCAATGTCAGTTCTTATTTCTTTCCTAATATATTTCCATCCCGGTTGGAGTATTGACGGTCCAAGATTTCAAAATCATTTCGAAAACTCCGTCGAATCCAGAACTTTCAAAATCATTTCGAAAACTCCGTCGAATCCGGAACTTTCAAAATCTTTCGAAAACTCCGTCGAATTCGGAACTTTCAAAATCTTTCGAAAACTCCGTCGAATCCGGAACTTTCAAAATCATTCCGAAAACTCCGTCGAATCCGGAACTTTCAAAATCATTTCAAAAACTCCGTCGAATCCAGAACTTTCAAAATCATTTCGAAAACTCCGTCGAATCCGGAACTTTCAAAACATTTCGAAAACTCCGTCGAATTCGGAACTTTCAAAATCATTTCGAAAACTCCGTCGAATCCGGAACTTTCAAAATCCTTTGAAAAATCCGTCGAATTCGGAACTTTCAAAATCATTTCGAAAACTCCGTCGAAACCGGAACTTTCAAATCTTTTCGAACATTTCGAAAATTTACTCCGTCCCGAATTAAAGCTACTTTAATTTTGGAAAATGCATCTAGACATGGAATTTTGCAACCAAAATTTTTATGTCATCTACCCATAGTGTCAATTGAACTACATCCTAGTCAATTTCGACAAAGGTTCATAGCAAAGTCAAAAGCCCCAAATTCGGGCACCAAAATCCCTAGTTCATTCCTAATCAAATTTCTAACATTTAAAGAATGCACATTCTTAAAATTAATGGAATTTGAAGGAAGCTTACTTGTCTCTCGATCCCTCCTTTAGAGTTGTGTCTCTCCCTAGCCGGGTAGAACTCCGCCGGATTCAATGGATGAATAATGGTTCGAATGGTCCGAACCAACCGCGTTCTTTCGTCATCGGTCCTTCCATGACGAGCCATTGGTTCCCAATCACCTTCCATAGCAATTTTCCTTCACAAATCTGAGCAAACCTCACAATTTGGGTTGAAAATTCTCTCCTCCTTTCTCTCCTTTTTGCCGAAAATAATGAAAGAAAATGGCTTCTCTTTCTTCTGCCTCGGCGCCGATAAGGTCCTGCCAAATCTACCCAAGTCCCGGACTCTTACCGCACTGTAAATTTTTTGCCACTTTGGCCCTCGCTTTTTCACGCTTCAATTTTACCTCTTTTCGCCCCCAAAAGTGTAAGTTTTCCCAAGTTAGACATTTCTAACACCTCGTCTCCGCACGTTAAATTCTCGCTAGTTTTCACTAACGCCGTCTCCGCACGTTAAATTCTCGCTAGTTTTAACTAACGCCGTCTCCGCACGTTAAATTCTCGCTAGTTTTCACTAACGCCGTCTCCGTACGTTAAATTCCCGTTAGTTTTCACTAACGCCCGTCTCCGCACGTTAAATTCAATCCCGCTGACGCTTGACATTCAAACGCTCACTTCAATCCCCGCTGACGTTTGACATTCAAACGCTCAATCCTGTCTCCTGACATTCCAGTTACAATTCCATCTCCCGACGTTAAAATTTCTCATGGTTTTCACCATCGTTCATTTCCGGCAGCTGCAATAAGCCCGAACCCCAAGGCACGAACGCCTTGCAACAATCCCTCTTCGCCATCTTCGTAAGCTCGAATACCTTTTCACTTCAGAAGTGAACACATATCTCCCGCCGCCGCCGTAAGCCCGATCGTCCCACCTCGCGGCCATCAAGGTAAGCCCGCACAACAATCCCTCTTCGGCCATCAAGGTAAGCCCGAACGCTCATCCCTGCCAGGATTCTAAAGAAGAAACGCCAATCCGTCCGTGTTGTTAATAACGCCGCTTAACACAACTGCTCCCATCATTGCCGCTCTATCCTCGCCAGATAAACCTGGCGCCATCGTAAGCTCATCCCAAGGCACGAACGCCTTCATCTCAGATAAACGTATCCTCTCTGAGAACTTTGGCTTGAGGCACCACACGCCTCGTGTGATTCAAGAGCTCTCGGCTTGAGGCGCCACATGCTCCTCGAAGGTTTCAGAATCCTGTGTTCGTACGCCTCACAATAGTCTCCATTCGTGTTAAGACGCCTCCAAATAGTCTCGCTTAGGTCAAGGTCCCCACACGCGGCCCTTGCACCTACCAACTACGAGAGGCTTGATTCCCGCCGGATACGTAGGAATCCTTTCGCTAAGGGTCCAACCACTCGACCGCCCTGTGTCTTTCAAAGTAAGGCATCCCGATTTGGATCCTTATCTTTTTCAACGACCCCACTCTCCTTCGGAGGAGACGTCGCCGAGGGGCTAACTGTAAGTACCCAAATCCGGATCGCCAAAATCCGTCGAAAGTTAACCGAAATCCGTTAACCGGCCCGCTTCCAGTGTTAACCGAACTCGTTAAACTCCCCGCTGCTAAGCCAACGAGACGCCCCGGACTCGCCCCGTGCATCCCGACGTCGAAACGTACTTAACACACGCCATCGCACGTGAAAGTACGGCTTTCCTCGAAAAACACACTTTCCGCACTTTCCGGGCGTTTGACATTTTCCTGATCGTTATTTTAAAAACGGACAAAACCGACCCGAGAACGAACTCCCACACATTTGGTGAGTCATGGGACACGTGGCAGCCATGCCACAGCCCTCCCACCACCCTTCAATCAGAAATCAAAGGGAAAAGACTAAAATACCCCCTGTAAATGCCTAAGTCCCACGACTCCCGTGCAAACTTTCTCAAATTGCCAAGAAGCCCTCAAAGTTCCAAAATACCATAAAACCCCGGAAATCGCCTAAGTCCGTCCTGACTCTTACCGCATTTTTCACCCTATAAATAGGAGGGTCACAAAGCCAAAACAACAACAAATTTACTCCAAAAATCACTTCACCCACGGTCCAAACCGAAGTTTCACCCCTCCCGAGCTCCCGTTTTGTCTCGATTCACATGAAACTTCCGTACTTTGATCAAATACGTCCCTCACCACTCCGAAACACCTTTTCAAACTACTTTCCGTGTCCCGTACAGACCCCCGAGCCAAAGGAGTCGACCCTAGCCATAGGTATAACTCCCTCTCTCTAATCTCTCGTTTCGTCTCGGTTCACGCGCCAGTCGCTACAACCGTTTTGAACCACGTTATTAAAATGTAGACGCCTCCGTCTAATGGGGTCTGATACGTTTTAGCCCCTCGATCCTCTTCTCTTCCCGTAAGAGAAGTAATCACGGGTTAAAACGGCGTTCCGACCCCGTTCCGTTTACTTTTTATGTCATTTACCATTCCGGATCGATCGATCCGTCGATCGTCATTTACTTTCTGTCATTTACAATTCCGAGCCGTTTTGGCTCGTTGATCGTCATTTACAATTCCGAGCCGTTTTGGCTCGTTGATCGTCATTTATGATTCCGGATCGTTTGATTCCGTTGATACTGCTTTAAATACTGTCATTTACAAAGTCCGACCCGTTTGGATCGTGATAGTATTTACTTTTCAAAGTCCGAGTCGCAACCCGATTCGTTGATTGCATATCATTTAATACGCTTTTTCCCGTAAAAATCGTTAACAATGACTCGCCCGGTTCAAAACCGGAGTTCGTCCATCGAACTCTCTTTCAAAAACGCGCGAAATGACGTTTGGCATCCGAACGCTCATCTTCAAACTAAAAGCCGCCATTTGACACTCAAAATCATTTAATACGCTTTTTTCCGTAAAAATCGTTAACAATGACTCGCCTGGTTCAAAATCGGAGTTCATCCTTCGAACTCTTTTTCAAAAAGCTCAAAATCGACGTTTGCCACGCAAACGCTCATTTCAAACTCAAAACCGACGTTTGTCATTCAAACGCTCGTCTTTTCAAACAAGTCACCTAATCAACGTTTGACATTCAAACCAAGATTAAGCTTGTCATTCAAGCCCCCATTTCAAAAAACACACACACACACACGATTTCGAGAAAGGTAGAAAGATTCGTCATACGAGGCGTTTCGGGTGATCTTGTAATACTCTTCCCGAAACGTAACGTGACCTCCGAACCTAACAATCTCTGGTACTCAAAGCTTTTTACTCGTTTTTGCTACCAATAAAAATGACCCCCGTTTTCAAAGCCTTTTCCTAAGTTTTTGCTACCAATAAAAATGACACCTTTTCACAAAAGCCGTTTCTCATCGTTTTGGGCTCAAAATACAAAAACCGCGTGGCGACTCCTCATTTTCCTTCCCATGAAGCGAGGTCTCAGACACCAACCCCCCGTGAAAGACAACCGCCTTTCCGCGTCCGCGCGCGAAAATCCGGGTAATTTCAACTCCTGAATTCATGGCTTCGCATTTCCATCTTACTCTTAAAGGAACAACACTTACATGGTTACTCGCCTTGAAGCAAGAGAGTCATTCTACTTGGAGCCAGATTACTAAGGCCTTTCTTGAAAAGTACCATGGAAACCTCGAGTGGCGCACAACTAGAGACGACCTGGTTGGCACGATCTAGAAGAGTGAGGAGTCGATTATTGATTTCTTCAAGAGATGGAATGCTAAGTTGAATGAGCTTTCTGAGCCAATCCCTTTGCAGGATCAAAAGGACATCTTTCTCTCATGTGTGAAGCCGGCTCTTCGTGAAGATATTGGAAACGGTTGGTACCCCGATTTAAGCGAGATGGTAGGCATGGGAGCTCATAGCGAGAATCGACTCTTCAATCTTACTCCAGATGTCAAGGCCGATAATGGTAGTGGTTATCGTTACAGGATGGTCAATCCAGTTTCCCTGGTCCCAAAAGACAATAGTGTCAACAGCCTTCAGGGAGGAAGCACTGGTCAAAGCAGCTGGAAATTTCAGCTTCGCCAAAAGATGAAGTATGATGATCTTGGCATGACTACTGAGGAGGCGTTTAATGGTTTAGTTAAGACTGGGATGATCAAGCCCCTCAATAATTACAACCCTACTGAACCCAATCCCAATCTGGATGCAAGCAAGTACTGTCGATACCATCAGTATCGCGGCCATGTCACCAATGATTGCACCCCTCTGAAGGTGCTCATTCAAAAGCTTTTTGATGAGGGTAAGATTGAGAAGGCTCACCCCAATGTGGTTACCAATCCTCTTCCATGATTTTAAGGGCATCCCATCCGAAGAAGTCAGTCAATCAGTCTTCGTAGGGTTTAGATTGTCTTTCATGTTATTTCCCTCTTGGGATTTGAGTCTGTTATGTCTGTGTTATTTGTTCTGTCAGTAATAAAAGTCTTTGTTTATCTTCTTGCTAGACTCGAGACATCACTTGCACACCCACATTACACTTAATTGAAATGGTTTTATTCCATATGATCACTTGTGCTGCTCAATCAATAAGTCATTGAAATAATTAATGTTTGAATTAATCAAAGTGAGAAAATCAATTGATATCCATCTCAAATCGGGGCTCATCAATTCCCCATCTCGCATCTCATATGCTCACATCTTTCATCATATACAGTATTTCGTTGCTCAATGAATTTGCATGAATCTTTCACAATTAATCTTAAGCAAGCAATGGAGACTTAATTTCGTTTAGGTCATCCGGTAGGGATTGCGGTTGAAGCCTTTCACCCTAGGAAAACCATTCCCTCACCCTCACTAAACAATATCCTTTCATTTCAAGATCGGCATGTTTTGAATCCCTGTTTAGCCATCATCATTGCTCCTTGCTAAGAGAAGTCCGAGCGATGCCAAGAAGTTAGCTTCGAAAATCGGCGGTGCACAAAATACTCAAGTCATGAAGGAAGGATAGATATAATCCTCAACTCCTCGAGAGACCTTCCAAATTCCCAAAAGAAAGATTTTAAATCCTCACAATTTCAGTAAAAGTCCTCAACTTCTCAAGAGGCCTTCCCATTATCAAAAGGATGTTGAATCCTCCCAATTCTGCAAAAGTCCTCAATTTCTCAAGAGGCTCTCCAATGTTCAAAAGGAGCCCGAATGCTCGCGAATTCACAAAAGTTCTCGATAGCTTGGATTTTCTCTCACCAACATCTCAATCAATCCCAAGCCATCCTCTCATTTTTAGAGGATATTCCCATTACCATTACCCTTGCCTTTGGCCAAAGTCAAAAATTGACCTCTCATTCTTAGAGGCAATCAATCTCCTCGCTATAGAGATCCTAAACACATCCATAAAAGCCAACCTCTCATCTTTAGAGGTTCGCCGCAAAAAGCCCGCCGACCCTCATCTTAAGAGGTCATGGTACAAATAACTTTTCTAATCACCAAATGGCCTATTGAATCCTTGAAACCCAGCTACAGTTCCTACCGGATAGCATTTTCATTCTAATATTTTCGAGATCTAAATCAAATTAATGCTTCATTGCTTGCTTAAGTTGGAACCAAATCCGTGGTTCAAAACCATCAATCAAAGATTGTGCAAATTCAATCCTTTCCTTTGACATTTCATGTGAGCATATTTCATTTCTTCTCCACAAACACTTCCCGTGGATGCCTCACTGGGGCTTCGCATCTGTGTCTTTTATTGATACTCCAAAGAGACATGTTCTTAAACTCTCCAATTCTCAAAAAATCCTCAAATTCCTCAAAGGTCCTCAAAATCTTGAATTTTCGCATTCCTTCTCTTTTTCACATCGGGATAAGCCCGAACTACGGTGACCTGAGCTCCTCGCCATGAGGGGAACGTAGGCAACCAGAAATGGTCCGGTCACAAACACATTCAAATCTCAGAAAATTCGGTCTCATCAAGGGCCATCCCTATACACAGATCCTCTTTCCTTCTTTCCAAATTCGATTCTTGATATCAGTTGGTTTTCTCCTCGTGATTAATCATAATATTTGTTCATATTAAGCTTAGTGGTTGAATAACCCGAACATCAATAAAGGTTTTTAAGCAGTCTTGTGATCATCATGAATAAGACAAGTTTTCAAATGTCTCGACAAGTCTTCCTCTTCTACATTCTAGGAATATAGAGCCAAACACTGTCTTTTTGTCAGCAAGGGCTTCCATACACTTTTCCACACCTTGTTGCGCTTATACTCTCTTAAAAGAGTCAAACCCAAAGTGAGTGTGTTATACAAAATCGGGAGTTGTTCCCACTTTTCGAAAGATATGCCTCTGCATGTATATATTCCCGAGTCCTTTCCAATGACTGATTGACTAAGGTTTGAAATGATGGGTTGCCTCTTTGGCCACATGTTGATTCTTTCTGCAATAAGGCTGCATTGGATCTCTTCAAGCTGGGGCTTTGCCAAGTCACCTCGGTCCACGATGGGTTCTACACTTTACTACATGATTGAGTTGCTCCTTATCAAATTCACTTAGGGATTGCTTTGCATTACCAACTGGGGCTTCGCCAGGTCATCTCCTCAAAATCTGGGCTTTGCCTAGTCATCTCTTCAAGCTGGGACTTTGCTAAGCCGTTCTCTCAGGCTCTCCTGGATCACTATTTTGCCAGGACATTCTCTGCATTCTCTTTGCTACTCGCAGCCTCAACCAAGTGCGCAGACCTCGCCGCAATTTGTACTCATCCGGAGTGTCCCCGACTTGCCTAGGCCGCATCATACCATTCATCACCCATATACTCCTCAAAATGCATGGGAGAGGGTTTGTAATCCATACACCATCATAAATCCATCATAAAGCATATTGCTACATACATATCACCATCAAGCCATACAAAATCCTCTCTCCATTTTCAAATTTCAAATGAGATGGACTCGTGCATTAAGATTAATAATGCATAAAATTAACAATAATTGAGTTCAAATTAATGCAAATTGCCTAGAGTGTTGTGTTTCCCCCCCCCCCCCACAGGGTACAATAATCAAATAATCATAATCTGATCATAGGAGTTTCTCCTCAAAACAAAATCTGACAAAAAGTTCAAATCCCCGCAGTGGCATATTATGCCTTTATCATCCTAGGATTCATCAACATCATTTGAAAGAGCTTCAAATGCCTCAATCTCCAAGCAATAGTGCTCATCGGCCTCGCCGACAAAGAAAGTCCGTCTTGTATGGAAAATTATCATCAAAATCCCGTGTTGGACGGCGATTCCTCATCAAAAATCCATGTTGGACGGAGAATCATCATCAAAATCCATGTTGGACGGAGAATCATCATCAAAAATCCATGTTGGACGAAGGATCATCATCAAAAATCCGTGTTGGACGGTGAATCATCATCAAAAGCTCGTGTTGGACGGCGATTCCTCATCAATATCCCGTGTTGGACGGTGAATCATCATCAAAAGCCCGTGTTGGACGGCAATTCCTCATCAATATCCCGTGTTGGATAGTAAATCATCATCAAAATCCGTGTTGGACGGCAATTCCTCATCAATGTCCCGTATTGGACGGCGAATCATCATCAAATGCCCATGTTGGACGGCAAATCATCATCAAATGCCCGTGTTGGACGGCGGATCATCATCAAAAGCCCGTGTTGGATGGCGGATCATAATCAAAATCCCGTGTTGGACGGAAAATCATCATCATCAGTCGTAATCTCAACCCTTTCGGCAGCTACATGTAAGTACAACACAGGTATGAAAGCATATCTCAGTCAATTACTTTTCTAAAAGCATCAATTTTTTCTTCGGGTGACTTCCCCAATAATCTCTCTCAGGTTTAGATACCTTCAAATGATCTCCCTCAGGTTTAGATGCCTTCAAATAATCTCTCTCAGGTTTAGACGCCTTCAAATAGTCTCTTCTTTGAACTACGATCTGGCTTGATTCCCTCCTAGAGATACGTAGGAATCCTTTCTCAAAAGGTCCAGCCATCCAACCACATCAATTGTTTTCCATATCCCCAGCAAGTCCAGCCATTCGACCATCTGGTCTATCTTTCCCATCTTTCGCTCGTCAAGATTGGGATCCTTCTTATCGACAACCTCATTTCTTCCATAAGTGACATTGCCGAGGGGCTCTATGAGTACCCCAATCCAACTCGCGACCCAATAAAGGTGTATTTTACTCAATAAAAGTGTGCTAGGGAGCATTTTGGTAAATTTTCGGTCCATTTCGAGGCTTCTGGGAACTTTTTATAAGTTTCTTGCTAAGGAAGTACCTTTCGGTCCTTTTACCATGTAGAAGGACCTTTGGGGTATTAATTCTATTTGGACCTATAAGGAATTATCCAGGAAGGGTCCAAAATTCGCCACCTTGCATGTTTCTAGAAGGAAAACGGTTGTGCATCCTTCTGTCGTGCGACACAATAAGTCATGTCGATCATTCCAGTCTGCCACCTTGCAAGTTTCTAGAAGGAAGGCAGTTATCCTCGTTATGTCGTGCGACACAAGTGGCCATTCCATGCAGCCTATAAATTGGACCCTTCTCCTCTCATTTATGGATCCCTTCCAGCCTCCTTGCTATCACTCTACCAAAATCATCCCAGGAGTTCATCTCTCTCCTCCTTCCATACAAACCCACATCAATTCACTCATTTCACTCGCTCTCCCTCACAATTCTATATCAATTCGACACACACTCACACATACACTTGAAGCTCCAGGTCGTAGCGCCCTCCTGAGTTCGAATTCAACTCTTGAAGCTGAATTAAAGGTCCTTATACCTAACTTGGTATAAGGATTGAGGATCTACAAGGGTAACGATTCTCTCTCCCTACATCTCTCTATGCCATGCTTATTCATGCCATTTCCATAGGATCTCATGCACAAGCTGCTAATTATGTTCAATCTGATATAATTGTTGGATTCTAAACCGCAATCTCTCTGTTCAAATCTCTGTTTATGTGGATAGTTCATTGTTCTATGTTATTGCATGCTCATAAATTCATTTTGATGTAATCATGCATGTTCATCAAGAGAGGGTGGATCATCCCATATCCACACCCTCTTGAATGATTGATTATTGATATATGTGTTCCTTGAATTGAATCTCTGATGTAATTCGGCTTAGGTGGTCCTTTGTGCATTCTGTAAGTGTTATATAAAACCTCTCGGGCAGAGTGGCATGTTGTGTCACGCGACACACCTGGCCACCTCAGTCCCGGGTCGTGCGACATAACTAGCCACCTTCAGAAGGTTCATTTCAGTTTTAATCCCTGTTCAATCTTCATTGTAATTGGGATGTGGCCTCCTGTACTAAGTGGCTCACAAGATGTAATTTCCTTCGTTTGTCAATAAAGCAAAGCATTAAAATGCATTTTATCACATATTGTCATGCATAATTTGCACACACATTTGGATGATTTGGATGTTGAAACATTGAAAGACTTGTTTACGAGGCGTGTTGGGTGAACTCTCAGTTCTTTCCAACACGTAATCTGACCCCCGGGCCCGCACTTTCTCTTTTCAAAAAGGTTTTCAATGTTTCCTTTAAAACGCCGTGGCGAATATCATAATTTTTCGGCGAGCGCATTTTCATGGAGAGATAGGACTCATTTCCTATCAAAAACTAACAACCAAAGATATAAGAGTTAATCCTGGATAGAACTCTATCATCAAGTTGGTTGAGATAAGTGACCCAATTCAAATGGGTTCAATCCTACCCTAAGGGCGGATATATCTACAAAGGGTTTTTAAAAAGGTTGAGATGTAATCAAAACAAATAAGAAATAATAAAAAAAAAAAAGGTGAGTTATCATTAAATAAGACAATGAAAATTAACACTCATCCTCATAAACACACGCATTACTCCACACACACCAATTTGAATTTTCCAACAATCTAAAATCCATGGTGTTACTTATTCAATTAGTTTAATAAATATATACTCTCAATTTGGATTTACTTATTCAATAGAAATATACTTTATTTAATAAATATATACTCCTCTCTCGGGCGTCCGCGTAACAAGTGACACGCTATCGTTCCGCACGGGAATTAAGGAAAAA